>OOFE01051427.1:20929-38925 GCA_900323365.1 Monocentris japonica | reverse complement strand
TGGGAAATTACATTTCCCTTCATGTGTCTGGAGACGGCCTCAAAGAAATGCATTCATTACCCTTCTGCTCCTTTCTCCTCTCCTCTCCAGGTACTTCCAGATGTTCCTAGATTCTCTATGTTCTCCGGATGGGAAGTTTCCAGAACGCCTGGAGGAGGAGGTTCTGAGACCGGCTCTGGTTGCCCGGTTCAGAGTAGCCCGACTTTACAGCCGACTGATCTATCCTGCACTCACTGCTCAGCTCGACAACCTCAACAAGTCCCTGGAAAACTACCAGTACGAAGATGTATTTCTATAATATACATAGTACATAGCACACCATGTCAATATTCAAACACACTGTCTGTCTGCTTCAACCGGAGTACCCAAGGTCAAGAGCCCCCGTGTCGGCAAGCGTCCACCATGCTGAAGGGTCTTTGAGTTCTGTAGCCAACCCTGTGCTCTGACCTCCCTTTAACATTATTAACATTTTTATTAACCTTAACAAGTTCCCATATAACTACCAACAGGCGAGTGTAAAACTGTTCAATACATCTTGCAAAGGGCTATGTATTTTATAATGAATAACGAAAAGGGTACATATTATTACATATTATGAATGTTTCTTAGTGGACTAGGCTGGCTCTAGAATTATGTTACTGCTACTGCTTTGGTTTTACTTCATATCATATAACCAGGGAGGTTACCTTGAAATAAACATGCCGTTACAAGCCCTGGACAACAAGGGAGTAAACGAGCTCCTAATATTTCAGGAGCTCTTAGCAAATCTATGCATCTATCCTCTACACCATCCTTTACCAGATCTATAAATTACACAGGGCTTGTAAATAACAAAAAATCACGTTTCACGGGTAAATGACTTGGAGACCAGCACCAGGACCTGAATTCCTTTTGGAAGTGGGTGCGCTGATTGTGCCCACGTGAACCCATGAGCTTATTTCCACAAAATGTACCTTGAGCTAAAAATGAAACCTATTACAATTGTCAACATTCCTGTGAGAGAAGTGCTAGGTGGAAAAAGCTAAGGAGTGAGACAGAAGGTATTTTATTGAGAGCATTTAGAATGAATAGGAGAGGGGATGTGATACGTCATATTAATGCACCAGTCCTTGTGTTTCCACCCATGTACCTATGTTGACCGGCCCGTTCATTCTCTACCTGTTGTCTAGGTATGTAGTCCAGTACTGTGAGGCCCACCCGGAGGCAGCGGCTGCCGTGGAGACAGAGCTGGAGTTGAGCCAGGAGATGGCTGGCCTGCTCCCACACAAAATCAACCTCCTCAAAGCCAAGATGGCCACAAACAACGCCACAGTTGACTAACTGACTTGTCGGTTGACTAATTATTTTTAGTCTGTCAGTTAGCCAATCCAGATCAACCATCTTACAACAACTAAAGGAACTGGATGGCAGACTGACCGACTGACTTTCTCATTTTACTGTCTGGTTCCTTCCTGTCTGTACAGAGGAAAAATAAAAATATGACCGTGACTTTTAGGTGTTTATGAAATGGCCTAATCAGGGCTAACTTGTAACAGAATATTTTTTTGTGCATCCAGTGTGTTTGGCTTTATGCGTCTTTGCTCTCTGCCTCTACTTTCTGAGGGTAACAAAAATATGGTCTGCTGTAACGAAGGCCAGTGTAACCATGGCAATAATAGACCCAGAGCTTTGTAACCGTGCCCTCCATACCATCTGGTGGTAAGATGTCCCTTAGAGGTCATCTGGCGTACAATCACAAGTTTCTTTGCGATGGTCATTGAGCAGGCTTGTGGCACCAACATGATTGTCACTGAAAACTACAATGGCCAAGCTATCAGCAGCTTTTCAGAAGCCCATATATGCATGATGCTAACTTCATCCATTATAACACGTCTCTGAGAAATCAATGTCTATGTTTTATGTAGATATGTAATGACAAACCAATATTGTGAATAAAGTGATACGCACTGACATGTTCATATGTGATGTGGGATCAGTTTCACAAGAGGTGTTGAAAGCATTTTTTGCGTGTTATGTCTTAACAGATTGTGATTGTGTTTTTGTTACCGACTGATCTCATATAAAGAGAATAGCTCAACTAACCTTTATATCTAGTATTTCCTTCCTGTGCACATTTTGGGATGGAGTTGATGGTTACAGTAATGATTGGGCTGCCATAGGACCATAAGAATGTGAATTCTTAATATGAGTCGTATTCCTCTTTAAGGCGAGGGTATTACAACAGAAGCCATAGATGTGTTGGCTGATGCATCGGCAGTGTCCAAACTAACTAACTAGGTTGTGCAACAGGATGTAGCTCTGTCTTACTCCATGCTGCTTCCTCTCTGAGGGCCAAATAGGGAGCCACTATAGCTTAGTGGTTAGAGAAGCTGTGCTGTTGGAAGCTCACTGACAATAGCCTCATGACAGCCGGTGTCTCTGATCTAGTGGTTAGACTGAGCCACGACTCCATGGTCACAGGTTTGATCACCATCATGGTCATCCTGGTCAAAGTGGCCATAAGCAAAAAGTGGCTGACCCTGCTGTGTGGGTATATGTGCTTATGAGTGACATATATGGAAAATACCCCCATAAACCCCATCAAAGCAGCTTGTACAGACAAAAGATGGGAGAAGGAATTTCATGTAATAAATGTGACTGGGCTCCGACACGTTGCACATAGGTGGTATGCACCTTAGCCCATCGAGCTACCAGGTCACCCTGTTGGAGCTGTTTTTCTTATTAATAAAACCTTTACAGTTATTTTAGTTTCTTCCACAATATCTTTCTGGCCTTGCAAGAGATGAACTGATATTAATTAATTGAATGGTACTGATACCATTCACTTTGTTCAACTCACATTTCTCTCAACACCCAGCACACCTCTCACTATCTCTCTCTCCCTCTCTCTCTATCACTCACACACATACAGTTTCTCTCTCCCCCCTTCGCTCTTCATGCAAAGGAAGCAGCTTCAGTGTGTTAACCTGTAATACCTAGTAATACCTGCTTTCGTTTCAATAATTTCCCCATTAACCTTTCATGTCCTATTTAGCTTTGTATAGCTAGTCGAAATACTGAAATACCTGCTTGACGACAAGAAACTTCAAACTTGTATTCTGTGCCAAAACAGTTCAAGGGAAAATTAACCTTTAAACAGAATTTCCATACTGTGTTTCACTGGATTCTAGCTTTGAAAGAAATCTGTTCATGTTCATAGATCTAAACTTAACTGTGCAAGATCATTTAATAATACATTGTCTGTGTCCCGCTGAAACCCTGCATCACAATTGTGACAAGTTGGCTATGAATATGCCCACGTATTCATTGTATTTTATAATGCAGCTGTTGAAATGTTTTGTTCATTTTTGAAACACTTTGTCTGCTCAAACACCAACTACCTTAGTAGTTATGTTCTAATTCACAATCCATGGGCTATATGTGGGACATTCAAGTCCTCCAGAGGACCAAAGATCTTACATATATCATTCCTTCAATGTTCAAGGCAGAGTTCCTATAGCTAGAAGCCAATAAAACTGGGGTTGCTCCAATTTGAGACTGACTTAAAGGATTTGTTTCAATTAACCTAGCTTTGTAACACTAACCAAGAACACACCCGCAGATATGCATGTCAGTTACATTCTGATTTACACTCCCAGGAACAGATTTGGGCCAAGTTATTAACTGGAAAATCCACTCAGCAGCGCACATGGTCACATTTCCCCCACGCAGGCCAGTGACATTGACGATGGCAGGGTTGCCAGTGATGCTCCTCCCCTGCCGCCTGGTCCTGGTCAGGTTGAACCCTGTCTCGTCAGTGAATATGTATTCATGTAGAGCAGCACTGGCATCAAGTTCAAGAAAATGACCATATCAGACAATAGGCCTACATACAGGAACACTGAGGTGCATAGTGACATGTCTATACAGAGTACTGAAAGGATGTGGTCAGTTACAGTAACCTGCTGTACTCACTTGCACATATTGGTAACGTAGCTCCTTCACTCTGTCAGGGTTGCGCTCAAACGGTACGCAATATGCCTGTTTCATTCGAAGCGTGTGTTTCTACTGGACAAGATCCATTGTGGACAGGTTGAACTGGTCAATGTTTGGGAAGAGGACATTGTCTTGTATGACTCCGTCTTTAATTTCCCTCAGTGTAATGGCATTATTAGCCAACACCATGTTGATTATGGTGGCCTTTTGCTCATCAGTAAATTTCCGGCCTCTGCCACCTCTTGCTGGTCGTCTTTCTATTCTGTGAAAAGTACATACAGTATAGGCTACACATATTTCAGAAATGTAAGACAAAACAACATTACACTATACATTTCTCTAAGCACTGTAGATATCCATAGAAACCATAAAGTTACATTACTATAATTACTGTAGAGAGTATAGAAGCCTACTGAAGTGGTTACTTACCTATTCTCATCTCTAAATGCCCGGATAACTGAGGCTACTGTGAAGCAGCTCAAATTTGGCTGGACTCGCTGCCCAGCTTCGGTCATTGTTAGGCCATGATTGAGTACATGGTCATGGCATTTTGAAGGCCAGTGTTTTCCAGATGAACAAAGTGTGCTAAATGATGCGATTTGTGCTTAGAGTTTAGCAAAAATGTGATTTAGAATTTCTATTTGAGTGAAAACAATGGAATTGTGCTTAGAGTTTAGCAGTCTGGAGTCTTGTTGTTGATACATGAGCTTTCAGAATTGTGTGCATAGTTCCATTTTTTGTGTGTATACAACGGAGAAAAACTGTAAGAGCCACTTGTATAAGTAGAAATGTATATTGTTATATGTATTGTATATATATTGTGTAAATCCCTTGTCTCTTACTAAGTTTGTTATGGCTGTATATTTCTGGGTTATTTTGCTGTTTTTATGTTGAGGACACCAACAAAACTCCTATTAACGTTGTATGTAAAGTATTATACTATTATATGAAATGGAGCAAAACTGGTTGCTTCTAGCATGAGACAATAAATAAATCTAATTGTATCTCATCTAATCTAAATGTATTTTTTACATTTTACAATGCAGCTTCATTCTTCATTTCTTCAGAAAACCACCTCTGATGTAATGTGTCTGATATCATTCCCTCAATGTTCAATGCACAGTTCCCAAGTTGAAACAAGGTATACCCGGAACAGGTATGCATGTCAGTTGCCAGGAAGCTAATGGTTACATTCTGATATCTGATGTAATGTTTCATTAATCTTTTTAACACTAGCCAAGAAACATCCACAGAATACCTGACTCTTGTTTAGTAGCATAATAGACATCCTCTGTTTTACATTACAGAGAATAGGATAGAACAACTGAAGGAAAAATCCACTCTTCACATGTAGTGGTTTATGGGTTTTCTAACTTTGGGAGCCAGTTGTTTGTGTTTATAAATCTTGACAGTCCAAGAAAATACAAATATATCTGTCAATGTCCTGATATCATCAAAACTCGATTACCACAATGTCATGTTCTCCGGTTTACCTAATGCTAGCATTGAAAATCTTCAGCTCATGCAAAATGCTGCAGCCAGAATCCAAGAAAATTTGACCACATACCTATCCTGTCCTCTCTACACTGGCTCCCAATTCATGCCACATGTGATTCCAAGGTGCTACTGCTTACATATAAAATATTACATGGGCTTGCACCGTCCTACTTGTCAGATCTCATAGCACTACATATACAGTCACACAACCTCCGATCACAGGACTTATCTATCCCAGCAGTCAAAAGGAAAACTGAGCTTTTTCCTACCACGCTCCCTTTCTTTGAACAGTCGAACTGTGATTGGAGAAGCAAATTCTGTAGATGTCTATAGAGTTAATTCCAGACTTATTTATTTTCAGTCTTTTCATAGAGTAAGGTCAGGCTAGTTAGTTAGCACTAGGGTATCTAGTTTGTATATCCTGCCTTCCCAGTCTGTGTGCACCTGTTCATTCATGTTGGTGCGTGTCTGTTTGTGTGGGTGGAAGTTAGCGACTGAGCCACCAAGGCAGCACTGACGTCCCAGCACTGGGTGTCGTTCTGATGACAACCTTGAAGACGACAATAATGATGGTCACCGAGTTGGTGCCAGCCGTCACCAAGTGTTCTTATTGTGTATATTCAGTATATACTGTATATTCTGTATATATTGATTTCATTTTGTTTTCATTTTCATTAATTGTTTTCATTTTTTGTTTCATAATGTAAGCATTTCTGAAGCCCTTTGAGACTTTAACAGTGATTACGGGCCACATGAATAAAGTTGACTTATCAAATTCAAACCTTTTAACTGCCTCAAAATACAAGTACAAAATACAAAACTCAGAATTAGTTGTCACATACAGTCAGTCCTTATCTCAAAAACACAGAAAATAGCTTTCACAGTGAACAGAATATATTCACTCCTGTGTAAACAAAGCCAGTGGGACAACAATGTGTATTTTTCATTTCACCACCATCCCATTTCACTGCTTGTACACAGTTAAATTCCTGACTGTAAGGACTAATATTTGTGTGTGTGTGTGTGTGTTTACAGTCATTCCCCCTCCCCAGTCCCAGTCTCACTGGCTGAGAACTGTTGTCAAAACAGGGAACTGCCTTCTAGTGTGCCCTATAATACGGTTGTCAAAACCACCAGAAATTATGATGAATAGCATAAATGAAGTATATAGATGGATACCAAGCTACGGTATATGGTTTTCACGCTGTGTGGCTAGAAGGACCATGGCTAGTAAAACACAACCCTCACTGCTACAGTATCGTAAACTACGGCTGAGACAATATAGAGTTTCAGAATATACTCTGGGGAATTAAGGTAAATCTCTTAAGAACAATTCTAAGGCTAAATAAAGTCAAGTTTGAATGATTCATGTTGCTTGAAATTGTGATTTTGACATGAGAAATCTCATTATTAACGAGCACCTAATAAAGCTTGAAACTAGGCTGACTGTGTGTGTTCAGACGGGTGTGTTTCTGTACATTTCTGTGGGTGTTCGATATAGCTGTCACTAATAGTCTCATAAACTTTGGTTGCTTAGACAAGACAGTTTCAGAGTAGACTCCGTAAAAAATACTTTGAGAGAGAGAAATCATTCAAGAAATCATGCAGTATATTTATTAAGCGATATAAACAATATAGAGATTTTCCTGTGAAGCTCTTCTCAGTTTTAATTCAACATATTACCCACAGCATAATTATGGTTACAGATGGAGGGAAAGCAATACAATGCAGTGACAGACCGCATCGATTGGTGACAGGTTGTTAGTTGAACACACAAAGCCAGCTGAAGTTGCCAATGTACACCAAGACTTTGCCTAACATTACATTTACCCTTTCCTCAAAGTTCCTACATTTCAGCAATTTACTCTGTGGAGCCCAATCAAGTTTTGTGTTTTTGATGGCAAAATTGCATTGAGCACATTGCCATGCCTAAGATTTTGTTGAAATGACAAGACTGTCCTATGCCTGTGTCAGCGCTGAGATACATCAGATTGTGTGTATTTATGTGTTCACACACTCATGCATGTGTGTATGTGAATGTGTGTTTTACTATGTATGCGTGCATGTGTGCACACGCACATCTGTGTGTGTGTGTGTGTGTCTGTGTGCCCCTGTGTGCCTGTGTGTCTGTGTTTGTGTGTGTTTCTCAGGATGTGAAAATAGAACTGTCTCTACTGCCATAAACTCTGGTTACTCAGACAATAGACTTGAAGTCCACATAGTGTCACTGGGTTGGGAATGGAAACCCAGCTGACAATAAAAAGCTGACTCTTTTCATGGCTGCAGTAGCATACTACAGCGGGGAAACATATTGTGGGCTATTGTATGATCGCTGCTTCTTCAAATGACTGAGTAATACCATATTGTAATGAACTTGGTGAAGGTTGAAGGTTGCTGGTTTGAATCTCAGGATTGGTAGGGAGAGTGAATGACTGACTGTCTCCTTTCCCTCTTCTACTATTGTCGAGGTGGCCCTGAGCCAGACACTACAACCCACAACCTTTCCAGTGGAGCTGCTCTGTGACCAACAGTAAAACAGTTTGGAGTTTGTACCAGACAAATCCCCGGTGTAAATTTGTGTAACTGCATGAATGTGAAACAGAGCAGTGCTGAAAAAGAGCCTTCTCAGCAAACCTTCCCTGGTTAAATACAGGTTAAAAAAATCTTATAATGAGCCTGGGTCTCAGGAAAACTACATTTTTTATATGGGTCCCAAAATAGAAAAATTGGCACCAAACTATGGTACCAAAGCAAATGATATTTTCCTGGTCAGCTATGGGGCAGTGTTGGAAACCCCTTCCAACAAAAGAAAACAGTTGTAACAGCTACAGTAGCATATAGATTAAACGAAAAGCTAAATAAAAATGAAGAAAGAAAAGGCAGCGAAAGCATGATTCGAATGACGGAAAAAATGATGTAAGCCTGTACATTGTGCTGATGTGGAACAGTCAACACCCACAGCCGAGCTGCAAACTCAAAAATTGCTTTGTCTCTAAAACTCAACCAATAAAAATGCATCTTCCTTTTGTTGGTTTGGATCTACAGTTACGATGTCAATGTAATGTTTTTAGGTCAAAACGCTTGACAAGTTTAGGTATTGCAGCCAGACCATGAAGTATACGCTGCTGCCAGTACTGAGTGAGTTATGGACAATCAGGTTCAGGTTAGGTAGGTTCAAGAAAAATTCAAGTTTAAACATGAAATAAAATACAGAAATATTGATTATTGTCCTAGCTGACGTAGCTATTGATACAGTGATTGGTGGTATGTATCTAAACAAACAGAAAAAGTAGTTTTAGATTGTAAATCTGTAAAAAAAAACATATTGTAGTGTAAACAGTGGAGTAAAGTGTTCCTTCATTTAAAGAATCTAATCGAATCACGTGATACTGCAAATAAAAGGGAACATAATCTGTTGACCTGACATTTTCTTATCATCAAATGGCACTACTTAAATGAGTATGTGTGTGTGCGTGTGCGCGTGCGTGTGCATGTGCGTGTGTGTGGTGAGCTCCTTTCCATTGTGATGATGATAGGAATGAGAAGTGGGCTGGAGACACAGCTTGTTTCTGTGTCTGTGTGTGTGTGTGTGTGAGTGGCAGAGTGTGCAATAGAGTGGTGTAGTTTGCCTGTAGATGTGTGTGTGGGTTGACGTGTTTGTCTGAGAGAGTGTGTGTTACTTGCCAACTTGTGTATCTGTGTGTGTGTGTGTGTGTGTGTGTGTGTCTTTGGGTAGACTAGTGTGTCATTTCCTGCGGGAAGATGATAGCTGATGTTACCACTTCCTGCTGCAATTCACAGATGCTAACAAACAATTCTGATCTCTATGTCCTCTTCTGTCCATGCCCCTCACACAGAAACAGAGACAGACAGACAGGCATAGCTGTATGAGAGAGACACAGGGAGAGAAACAGAGACACAGAACAAGAGGGCAGACAGAAAGATAGATAGAGAGAGAGAGAGAGAGAGAGAGAGAGAGAGAGAGAGAGAGAGAGACTGACTTCAGGAATGCGGTATTCAGTCCACAGAGCCACCTCTGTCTGTCTTACAAGAACTCAACAAATATTTGACATAGAGTTGCCACAAGCCAGTAACACACACACACACACACACAAACACACACACACACAATAAGGTCAGACTGTAGTTGCTCCAGTATGTTGAAGAAGCAGACCATCCAAACATTACAAATCACAGTCTGTTATACACTCTTGTACCATGTTTGTGTGTGTGTGTGTGTGTGTGTGTGTGTGTGTGTGTGTGTGTGTGTGTGTGTGCGTGCGTGCACGCAATTATCTGTATCCACACCGGCACAGGTGAGGACAAAGAGAATGAAGACAGAAGACAGGTATCAATGAAGGGCCTAATATTTTACAATAATAAATGACCTGGTTTGAACCTCTGGCTTGCCTCATTCAGCAGATCAAGCTTCTCTGTGTTGCCTGCCAATGTTCACAGATGAGAGGTCAGTGCTAACTCATTCACTTGTTTAAATGCAAGGTGTTTTGTCATTTTTGGCCTGAGTGAGTGTGGTTTGAAATTACAAAATGAGCTGTGAGTTAACTGTCACTAAGTGTTTTTGGTTTTCTATCATCATTTCATGGTGTCACATCGCATGCCGCAGCCCATGGTTTCACTCCATCCAGACCAAAGTAGCATAATTTCTGACAATTTTTGAAATTACTGTTGCTCCCAAAAAACAAGCAACATCAAATAGAATTAGACTCAACTGCTGTCCATATGTAATGACAGTACAATCCAACCTTGACATCTTCTGTCATCTGACTGAATCCCCTGGCATGGAGGCACTCACATGACATTAAAAGCTACACTCACTTTTTGGCTCGTTGCTCAACTTACCCTTTACATGTGAGGATAGGAGAGCCATCCAAATCATCTCTTGTATCTCTGGTCAATATCTGTCCTCTGATATGAGAACATGAACACAATTTTTTATTGTTTTGTAGGGGTGGTTTTCAAACACTAAATGATCAAGTTGGCATATTTTACTGTCCAAACAATCAAATCCAGTTCAACATAAAACACTGAGAAGTTTCACAAATTCCAGTCTTTTTGTCCAGCAAACTATGAGCACTGAGCATTGTTTCCCCAGGAGGGCAGTGCAGGAAAGTGGATATGATGCTTTTGTAGGCATTCTGTCTTTCCGACTGTATCTATGGGTTGAGACCCAAAATAGACCATAATCTAATTGAGAATATGATTTACTATTTTGATTGGCCAGCTAAACTAAGCCCAGTACTGGTGCTCACTTGATGTACATAGGTGGTAGAAGAAAGAAACCTAGCGGGGTTCCTAGTTCCTGTTCATCAGAAATATCCCAGTTTGATCCCCGAGTTTCTTTGTTCCCAGGCTTGTTCCCAGTAGTGTTAGCTGAGCAGCTGTGACAATCCACAGGCTCAACAGAGTGAATTCTCTTTATACCATCCTGATCCATCATTAGCAATTCCTTCATAATCACACATACACATTGCACCATGCACACACCCAAAAACTGCCACACCCAATAACTCAGACGCAATGACTTCTGAATCATCAGGAGTGAAAATAATATGATCTTAAATTTTATCTGCCCGGGGCATTGGACATACCAGCTGATGCTTGAACGGTCTCAACTTGTTTACCAGCCCAGCCTTACATCCCACAAAGACACACACACACACACACACACACACACAACATGCATGCACAAACACAAGTATACACATAAACCCACAGACATGCAGAGACAAACAAGCACACACACAATGACAAACAGGTACTCATGCACCTAATCCTCAGACCAAGTCTGCAAAACTACAAGCACATTCTCTGCTTTAACAATACTGTTCCTTATTTGACAATATTGTTCCTCATTTTCATGTCAGTGAATCACATTGAACCGACCTGAACTCGGTTGATTTTAATTGAATTGAGAGAGGAGCACTGAAGGATTATCACTTCTTAACATGAACTTGTTTTTCGCCCAAACAAATGATAGGCCTATGATTAATTGCTCATTTGTTTCTGCCTTCGTTTCAGACTTTATTTTTGAAGTTCGTCCCTTAAGAAAACAAGTGTGATTCTTCTGAAATTACCTCAGTGCAGCCATGCTGTTATACAAACTCCGACCTGATATCAGATCAGTTGAGGCGGTGTTGACGTTTCCACTGAGGAGGATGATTTCTTTCTATCTGAGAAGCCTTCAGGAAACCGTGACGCACCAGAGGGCTGAGCTCTTTAAGGCGAGTTCAGCTGTGCGACTAAAGCAGTTTACAAAGAATATCCTCACAACGCGACACAACTACACACTAAGAAAAAAAAGTTTTTCTTTTGGTTATTGTTTGTTTTTTTACTAAGTAAGACAATGTTGAAAATGAGACTGCTTCTGCCCCTCGTTATCTTCTGCCTCGCCCTAAATAACGGAATGGGTAAGTCTTAATAATACGCATGTTAACTCCTAGGCTGTGAAATCTACTTCGTGGCTCAAGGAAATACTGAAATGATGCTTAGATAGATTTCTACCAGCTTTACTAATTGTGCGCCTCAGCAACCCGCATCCTCACAGACCTACGGTTCCCAAAGTGGGGTCCGGGGGCTACCGGGGGTCCTGGAGAGGCCTGTAAAACGAGGAACAGTTTGATTTCACGGTTATTTCCCTCAATAGATGTTGTCACAGTGACAAAATCTACAACGATGACTATTTTGTTCACTTTAGGTTTCACTGCTTTCACTGTTAACAATTAGGCTTTTAAATATAAAGTAAATATAAAGTAACATCTAAACACTAAAATATCCTCAGAGTGTGTTCCTCCATAGAACAAAGTCTTCTCAGGTGAATGGTGGTGGTCCAGTTCAAACCTACTCGGGGGTCCTTGACATGAAACGGTTTGGGGCTACCCACTAGTTGTGACATTCAACCGGGAAAAACCTACGCATTTTAATTTCCGACTTGAGTTTCGATGTGAACATTTTGTACATTGGGATTTTTTTTTTTACTATGAGGCCAAGCCAGAAGTATGACTCACGCTCTCATGTGAAGTGGAGGTGACACCACAGGAGATCTAGACAGTCTATGACAGTCTCCTGTAGTATCAGTGCCCTGCAGAAATGTGTAAACACCAACTTTTAAGGACTTGAGGAAAACTGTATTTTGAAAAAACATTTTATAATGCTTTATCAAGGTTTTAGCTTGTGCCTCTATAAGTTGCAAAGAATGTCAGCTGTCAATTGCGGCAAAAATGGCAACTGTATGTGCTTAGTGTGTTTATCTTCCTTATTGTAGCCCACCTAATGGTATTGGTATCTCCTGTGGTGTCACCATAATATTCTCATAGGGACGTTTTTATGTGATATTTATATATTTATATACTCCTATCCTTCTAAAATGTATTATAAGATTGCTATAGTTATTTTTCCTAAGGGAATGCTGATGCAGTTATATGCTAAATTAGGCTACAGACCTTGGATTATTGAAGTCTTTTTTAAAAAACTTGTTCATAGATGCTGCTATATGCTACTTACAATTATATGATTCTGTCAATTAGTACTCTATTTGCAAGTAGACTATTTTTATATTGATATAATAGTTTTGCTGTCAGTAAGACAGAGTGAGGGAGAGGGATTAAAAAATGAAATAATATAATAACACCTTATTTGAATTTAGGCTCTTAGGGATGAAATGAAATTCTTAATACGCACACACGTACACAGGCATGTGCGTCATACCAAGAAGTTTGAACAGATTTTAATCTCAAGCTGTTTTTCCTGCCTATCTTCAAGGTGCAATTCATGCTTATAGCTTCAGGCACCTATCAACTAATTGCAATGAACAATCAGACATTCAAGGATTTACATGAAGCCCATATTCAGACAGAGACTATTATAAATACATATTCTATTGATTTCGCTGAGAATGAGTATTTCAGCCAAAGGAGGGTGATCACTTGACCCTTTGAACTGTACTCCACCGACTCTAACACATGGGATTCAAACTAGCAACCGCATCCAGCCAGCCACGTACCTCGAAAAACACCAAAAACAGATTTCACTTTCCTTATTCTGATACTCTGATACTGATACAACAGTCAGATCTCATAGATGGTGGTAAAAAACATTTTATAATGCTTTATCAAGGTTTTAGCTTGTTCCTCTATAAGTTGCAAAGATTGATTGATTGATAAACATGATTAAAGATCAGAGGATTAACAAATGATTTCTGTTTTGGGTGAATTTCCCCTTTAATACAGGAGCAGCTGATGTAATGATAGTATGACTATGTAGTGCTTATTGTAGCATGGACACATGTGAGTGTAACACCAGTGGAGAAGCATCTGACTGCAGGACTGGAGAATAATGGTTACAAATAAGCACCTGTAATGCTTTAAAGGGATACTTTTTTGTCAAATAATCTCTTTGATCAACTTGCTGATGTGTGAAACTGTGACACTATTACTTCCCATTCTTTCTAGTAGAGCAGTTCATTGTAGAACCGAACGAACAGCTCTGAAATCCGTTTACACTGACCGTCAGTTTTTCCGCATTCAGAATAACATTGTAATCACCTGAAACACTGCAAGCATGGAACTTGAAAACCCCAAATTCTGTCCTGAACTGAATTGGGAAGAAAATATATTTGGAGCAGTTATTCAGTCAGCTGCATTTATGTTTTGCATTTGAGGCATTTCGTCTTACATGCTGTTATCCAGATGAGTGAGCAGGTCGTCCCACCTCAGCTAATCAGTTACATAAAATGTTCCATGAAGTAAACCACAAATAGAGCATTAAATGACATTTCACCCATCTACACTTCATACAGACTATTTCATCTGTCTGTGCAACTCTCTCTTCCTGTCTCTCTAGGAGCACCTACCAAGGCCAGGTATATGTTTGTGAGGTGCAACCCCAATGGAGACCAGGCCAACTGTCTGACTCACCAAAGCCCAGAGATGGAGTTGAATCCAGACCTGCCAGCCAAGCTGCCTGCCTCAGCCACACAGTATATGTATGTTTTCATGTTTTGTGTGCTTGCACTCGTGTGTGTGTGTGTGAGAGAGAGAGAGAGAGAAAGAGAGAGAGAGTGAAAGAGAGAGAGAGACCTGAAGTGTGGCATGGTGATGGTATGTTTGCTTTGATACTTTCTCTTAAACCCAGGGTAAGGTGACTTAGTAGCAGTGAGTTCAGGTCCCATTCATCATCGTTAGAATGATTGTACACAAAACGACCTTTTCAGTGAGTGCATATTGCAGTCAGATGAATGCATACAAACGAAGCACTCAGTTAAGGGGAAGCTGGCGCTGCATTGGTGCTGTTACCTTGGTTAGCACTGCTCTAATGACACACCCTCTGGCTTTGCATGTGTGTGTGTGAATGAGTAAGTGTGGGAGGGAGGGGGGTAAGAAAAATAAAAATAGAGGAGAAAGGAGAAGAAAGGAAAAAGAAAGAAAGACAGAGAGAAGGAAAGAAAGTGTGACAAAGAAAGAGACAGAGCAAGAATGAGAAAGGGATAAATAAAGCATTCATGGTCTGTTTTAGAAATAGGAAATAGGAGTAGACAGAAGTTGTCGATAGATGCTGATCTGTGGTCAGTTTTGCCATCCTTCCCAATAGTTCAGCTTAGGAATGAAGGTGAGGAAAGCTGATCCTTCCTCAGCTCTCAAGGACAACTCCACCCAGATTGTTTTGAAACTATACAGTGTAGATTTGCAGGAAAGATGGGAGCGAAATGGAGGTGGCATGCACCAAAAGTAAAGAACCAGACTTTTGCAGTGCAGATGGCAGAGGGATTGGTTAGCTCATCTGTTCAAAGTATGACAGACTCAAACAAACTGGAAGTATACTTTATGATTAGGCCATCCTGTTGTAGTAAGCTACATACCACACAGTTGTGTGGATGTGGGTTCCAATCTACTCATTGTATGTCATTTCCTTTCTCACTCACATCCCTGTCCACTGAACGCTGTTCAATAAAGCAGAGCATTAACATGACCTAAATCTTCACCAGTGCAATCCCACAAAAATGTGTGCTTAATACTCCACTGTGATGGACTGGCTACCTGTCTGGGTTGTTTCCCTGCCTTTCATCCCAGTGCATGCTGGGGCAGGCTCCAGCCCCCCGTGACCTTGAGTGGATGAATTTCTACCACTGATAACCAAAGATTGCAGCATTTGCTTAAAGCCCAGAGAGAAGGTCCTTGGGCATTTGTTTGTGAATATACAGCTTTTAGTATTAGTAATTCAGGTTGGACGTCCTTCAAAATTCACTGATAAGATAGTTGCATCAAACCTTTTAAGAAACAATTGTGAATTAATACTCTAACATTAGCGATTATAATGCTGTTTAAATGCAATATAATGCAGTTTGTGTGTGTACTACTGTGTACTACTGAGGAAGCTTGTTGTGCTATCACACTCTAAGACCTCAGTTTCCTCTTTTAGAGTTCCTGCCAACATACATTGCTGTTATCAGATGAAAACCTTATATTTCCAAAAAGTCAGCCATTCAAGAAATTATTAAAAATCATATTTTCCATCTGATGCGATGGTCTGCACCAGAGGATACTCTTGGACTGCTATTCTACATCCCTCCCCTATCCCATCTCTCTTTTCACTGAGAACTGTGTAATAAAGCAGAAATGCCATAAAAATAATATTTAAAACGTCATTTCCCACATAATATGAAAGTAGTTTCTTTGTTTAGCAAGATAGTTTCCATTTCCATTTTCCAATATCTAGTATTGGCATTCATAGATTGCTCTGTTGTTGCACTGTTCTACCAATAACAGTCAATGCTCAACTCTTTGTGTGAAACTGTGCTCAGCTGCTGGAAGGGAAGAGGCATTTTGAAAATCACTTTATTGACAGTTTGGCATGCTATTTTAAAAATATGGCCATTATTGGACCATAAGAAAGAAAGCAAAGAAGAAAGAAAGAAAGTGAAAAGTAAAGTTTTACAAGATTTCCACAGAACAATGACATTTAATCAATCTATCAGAAAACACAGAAAGAAGATTCTCTCACCTCTGTGAGTCTGCGGTTTATTCTTCCTTTAAAGAGCAGGTGAGATGTGATGCAAGCCATGAGCTGGATGCAAAACCAAAACAGCACAGAGAACATGGTATGAACCATATCCCACTGAGCCACTCCCATGATGTGACTTAACCCTGGTTTGATCAGTAAAACAGGTTAAAAGTCTAACTGAGAGTCTATTAGATCCCATATTCATGAAGCTATGACCAGTGATCTAGGATTACAGACAAAGGGAGGGCAATAGAGGGAAAAGGGGTGAGGCAGAGAGAGTGGAAAGGATAGCCTCTGAAAATTTTGTTGAAAAGATTGTTTTTATAGGATGTGTTGTTAGATTGCACCTTATTAGGCCTCCTCCATCGTTAGACCTATCTTAAGCAGACAAGGGCCTCAGTAGCAACCCTCCCTGTTGCAGTCCGCCTTGAACAGGAAGCCAGAAGGAAGTGTTTAGAGGAAGTGGGCTATGACGACTGATGGCCTGCTGCCACTGGTCTATTGTTATGTGTCTGCATCTGTAAAACTGACTGTGCTGGTCTGATTCTCAGGCTTGAGAAGGAACATGTTACAACAGGGATACAGTAATCTAATTAAATTAGAAGTTGTAATATTTTACACTGACTGAAATGTTCCAAACAAGCCTTGCAAGCAAATCACTGGTTTACAAAGCAAAATGTGAGTAACCAATCCCTCCTACCAACTGAAACAGACACAGCTGCTCCTTGTGAGTGCTTGAGATAAAGTAAAGTCCGTGGAGGAGGGCTTTGAGTGTGGCAGCGTCAGGTGTCATCTTTTTGAATGTATGTAATCTTAAAGAGCATTCCTATGTCTTAATCCCTCCACCCTGTATGCTTCAACACTCAATTCTGATTCTCATTCTGATTCCAGAGAGGCGGAGCCTGTGGCAAAGGATGAGGAGCCAATGAGAGAGGAAGAAGAAGAGGAGTCACCAGCAGAGACCACTATGTTCCTGCCTGGTGAAGGTTCAGGTGGTTTTGAAGGCTCTGCAGCCGAAGCTCCATTGCTGGCAGACCAGGCTTATATGACTGCCGAACCAGAGGCTGGCTCTGGGGAGTCCTGGGAAGAGAAAGAGATGGGGCTATACAAAGGTAATGACCTGGAAGAAGATACTGTCATTGGATGCTTTGACTCCACAAAAGCAATAGGGAAAAGCAAAAGCAATAGGGAAAGGCAAATGCAATAGGGAAAAGAATAAGGAAAAATAAAGGGATAAAAATAAATGAAAATGCGTATCATTATTATTTGATATTTTGTTATTTCTCTTTATATTTCCACATTTTTATTTACTTATTTATTCTTTTATTTATTCCTCTTTATATTTCCACATTTATTTTCTTATTCTTTTACAGATTTATTCTTTTTTATGGCACTCCTATGACTCCATACTACTGGTCCCATTAATTTGTTTACATACAAAAGTGTTGTAAGACCCCCTCTTGTTTTCTGCTCAGAGCAGTGTGACCTCTCCCTACCTAGCTGTCTGC
>OOFE01051424.1:3542-21876 GCA_900323365.1 Monocentris japonica | reverse complement strand
GCACTGTTGATGGAAGCCCCCTGGCATGCACACATATTGCATACATTCATCACTGCAATAATAGAAGCTACACGATGTCAGCACACACACAAACACACACAAACACACACACACACACACACACACACACACTTTTTTGCACATGCATGCATAAGTGCGCATTAAAGTAGAAATGCATGAACACACAAATATATCGTACATGGTTATTGCACTTGTTTTAAGTGATTAACACTTAAAACTACTGTGCAAATAAAAGAGAGTGCAAATAAAGAGATCATGATAAAAACTTGAATGCTGGTGGTGAATGAATACATACATCTTACCAAGAATTATTACGGCCAAACAGACGTTTAAAGTCATTCCAAGCAACAGGCTTTTATTGGAGGCTTTGTGGAGGGATCCCCCGCCAAGGAATAAGATTTCTATGGCGATTTACAGTGAAGGGATCTTCTGTTAAAGGTTCTTTGTGTACCATCCGTAAATCATTGCCACATTCATTTTGAGACATGTGGTATTATTGCTGGAAACAAACGGGACCATCACTGAGAAGATCGGCAGCCTCTACATTGTGTGTCACCGGGTCGGATTTGGTGGGAAACGTCCGGGATTACTTTACAGCACAAAGTGAGATTGTTTTACCGCACTAGCAGGCGCTGTTCTTCCACTGCAAATGGAGCTAAAGCTTTTGGAGGTCCCTGCAATGGCCTTTGGTGTCTGGGAAATGTGGTCTTGAATTATCACTTTGCATTAACAGCCAACACCTCCCTTAGCAAGTTCAAGTGCTTAACACTGTGTGTGTGTGTGTGTGTGTGTGTGTGTGCGTGCGTGCGACATGCAGGCAAACACTCACCATACTGACACTAAAACTTGTTCTATGAGCAAAACATCCCAAACCATTACATCACCTACCAACAGAAAGACTCAAAACTCCCAAAACTATAAACACTATTCACCTGTTTCACCTGTCGCAAAACTCGACACACAAATCTCTTCATAAAGCATAGGTTGCACCATGAGCTCATTCAGGAAGCACTGGCATCCAATATAATCAACTCAAGTCATCACAACCTGAACTTAATTCAACTCAACACAATTCTCAAGGTGCAAACACTAAGGAGCAAAATTGTTAACACACCAACCAGAAGCTCAGGTTGAACAAAAAGGGCCACAGGTGAGTTTATATGCTTTGGAACAACGGATCCAAACAATGCAGAAAGAGCTGAAGTTAGAGGAAGAGTACAACTAAGAGGAAGAGGAAGAGGAAGGGCAAGGGGAACATTTGTGTCTGATGAGATCCGTGCTACTGTAGTTAACCATGACCTTGTCCATAGAATGGCAGAGAGGGAAGCTGGGAGTACAGCCACATTTGAGCCGCTTCACGGTAGCATCGACGATCCAGATCAAGAAAGCGGGTCATTTACTATCTACGCTGCTGTAACATTGAAGTGATGCACTCTGCTCTCAATCACCTGTTGCTTGCTGTACTGTAATACTGTGTGGAGCTGAGTGAAGAAATACATTATATCACTGTACTGTATCACATGATCTTGAACACAAACATCTGAAGGCAAAGTTTGATTTAGATGGAAGATGGAAGAAGTTTTTGAGTGTTTGTCATAGAAATTTCAGGTTTGTACAGATCAGTGCACGTTTTGTGTTGTGTGTTTATAGTTTTGGGAGAATGGAGCATCATATGAAATGTGTCTTAGCTGGTGGGAAAAACTGTAGGCGAGGTCTGTCACAACATCTGCTGAAGGTGTGAGAGATGCTCTGAGAACTGTGACAGAAACGCTTCCTCTACACACAGACACCCATACATCACATGCTCACAAAAACAAAGATACAAACAAACCTGCTAAGGAGGGTTTCTGACAAAAGCCTTTCACCTGACAACGCCACCTTGGGAGTTTCATCTACAGGAACACACAATGATGAGCCTGGGACTGAGATGCAGGAGGAGGTAAGTGCAAAAATGGCTGTAGCAGTTACTCATCTCACCAGCCTGCACAAGACTACAAACAGCCATTCAGTTACTACTGTTCATTACCTGTACCTTCCCTTATGTACCATGCCTGTACCAGAGGTCACGTAAGGTCACCTCAGCTGGTTGAACAGGACTTGGCGGAGCACAGGATGCCTTAAGCTTTACCACGACTGCACGACTGAGAGGGAGACACCTGACCCTGACTTGAGGACACCGCTGAAGGTGGACCAACCCTTTTAAGGTGGACCAGTTCATCCTGCTACACGGCAAAATGAATTACAATGAATGGATGAATGATGGAGTAAATAAAAAGAAAGGAAAGAAAGAACAGGCAAACGACAAATCCTCTAAGTTTGACACATTGAGTTTGACATATTAAAACATTTCAGCTCCATTAAACAGTTCTCAGGGGTTCTGACACCATTTACTCTCAACCTCCCACAGGACCAGACTTTGGAAACAGCTCAAAAGCCGCTGAGAGAGTTTAACTGCAAAGATCATCACCGCCTGTATGAATCATTAGAATTAGTTGAGCTGGGTTTTAGTTTAGTGACCTTAACTATCAAAATGGTTTTATCTTAAGAAATGTGTATGAACTTTTTAACTAAGTAAACAGTGAGGAGAGATGTACAATCATTCATGGTTGTGTTTTCAGAGGCCTAATGTGTGTTCAAAGGTTTGGCAGTCAAAACCATTCAAACCTGCTTTTGCACATGAAACCACAAATATTTACCCTTAAAAATCTGTGTTGAGGCAACACAGACTGTGCTATCCCTGCCTAAACACACATTTGCTGTGTTGGAAAAACTGCTTGTAGCTGTTAAATTAGGGACAACACATCCACTGTTATTTCAACACAGCAGATTTAAGAGTGGAACAAAGCATGAAAAATTGACGAAGAATGGCTGCAACAAAAGATAAAGGACACATAGACACATACACAACCCAATTTTATTTGTAGATGATTGGCCAGTTTACGGCAGCCGTCTGTGACATCATCACCGAGGGACAGGTCAATACTAATGAGGTCAGAAAGAGGGGACAAAATCTCATTATGGTCCCCAGTTCATAAACAATATATTTCTATTAAAATACAACTTGTACACAAGGAGAGAATGCCAGAGAAAGAGAGAGAACAAAAGAATGAGGGAGTAAGAGAGAAGGAGGGAGATGTGAGGGGAAGGAGGGATGAAAGAAATGGAGACAGAGAGAGTGATGAAGAGAGAAAAGCATAAGGGGAAATGATGAGCGGTAGAGGAAGAGAGATGCGAGGGAAGGAAGGGAGGGAGAAAAAGAAGGAAATAGGGAGAAACAGAAAAAAGGAGCACGAAACAAAGAGAGAATATATATATAATTGCAAGGCAAACAGCTTCCAGATGTCTGCAGTAATTCAGTTAGAGTGGTTCTGAACTGGTTGTGGATGGAGAAAAAACACACACACACATACACACTACATATACACAAATGTGAGCTGTATACACACATATACACAGTGGACGTATGACATCTACATGCAGATACAGGCTCTCTCACACACACACACACATGTGAACTGAGTGTGTGTTAATGAATTAGCAGGTTGACAAATGCAGGGCCATACTGACTAAACAGACGTTAGTAATTAAAACACTGGATCACGGTGGTCCTCGTCAGCCCTGCTGTAATAAACCTCCCTTCTCCCTCCTCAGGCTGTTATGGCTTATTGGAATAGGAACAGATAGGAGCATGATGACGTCCCGAAAATCAACCAGCTGGTTTATTGTGTTAAAAGTACACACAGATCACGCAAGTGCATAGTCATAGTAGTAGTAGAAGTCCCACTTTTTCCTGCCTGTATTGCATCCAGCAGTAAATTGGATAATTCAAACTTCATCCTCTTTTCAGCTTTCAAGGCACAATGAATGATCTGGCAATTACCTGACAGAGCAGCAGACGCTTTGTGTCCATAATATATCTCTTTAGTTATACTTTATATATACTGACAAAAAACCAGGCTAGTTATTACAGCACTATGCTGAATAGAGTAGAATTACTGGCAACAAATGCAATACACAATACAACAAAAATGTACCACAAACAACAAAATGCTATAACCTTAAGTGTTTTATGCAGGGGATTGCTTAAAGCAGTGGTTCTCAATCCTGAGTACTGCTGGTTCTCTGTCCTAGTTAATTGCATTCACCTTCCCAGGTGTAAATCCCTATTAGATGAATGAAAATGAAAACTAACTAGGAAAACTAGGAAGCTAACACAACATGCTTAACCGTTCCTATGTAGCAGTCGGGATTGTGCACCGATGTTTTTAGAAATGGTGCGGGGAGTCGGCATCTTCCTGACAGAGTTTAGATACTCAGTTTCCCATCATGCCTTGCGCTACACTGAGCACTAGACACCCTTCTGGACCGCTGGCATCATGCCAGGGAGCGGCTAATCCGGAAAAGGGGCACAGCCAACTGAGGCAGAAGAGGAGAAAAAAACATTGTTTGCTTTAGCACAGTAAGATAGCTAACTGAACTGGAGCAGTGCAGCAATAGCTGTAACTTGCTTGGTGTCTGGTTGTGACAAAAAATGACAAAAAAGCGTACAATTACAGACATGCACAGCCCATAGGCCAGATAAAACATAACAGCTCATGATTGCCAATGTTAATGTTGTGTATCATATTTGTCCAGTTAGTTCAGCCAGTGAAGGGGCTTACTAGGGCCAGCTGGTGTCTTTCTCTTCTGCCAGCTTATCCTGTTGGCTGTGCATAGGAATGTTTCTGAGATGCTGTTGTCCATGTGTGCATCGAATCTTTGCTGTTGAAAAACACTGAATGATTGTTCTTCAATGTGGATTGAATGGATTCAAGCATAAACTGTGGTGGTCTTATTTGTTCCCCTTTTCCCCTCCGTGGCCATGACCATGCAATATCCGTACATCCACCACCAGTCACGGTTAGCCCAGAGTTTGCTGAAAACCAATAGGTTGTTTCCCTGGTAACTCTTACTCCAGCAGGGAGACACATGCTCTGTAATAATCACAAATACCGTTGATCCACATGGGATTGAAATCACTGAATCACTCTGGTAAAAACTACATTGCCAGATCTCTAGTAACACTAATGCCGTCCCAACAGGGCTTTAGGCAGAGTTTCAACCTGAAGCAGTGATTCCTGACTCCTCAGGACTTTCTAAATTGGATGTATGTTGCTGTGCGGTGTTGCCTTCCTTTAAAGCTGCACTAGGCATCTCATCCCCCTAAGTGAGACCCTGTAGGTTCATCCTATTTGACCAAATTAAATTCTGGTGTCAGGTGTGGTCACTTCTCTACACACAGGAAGTGACGAATCAAAAACATCAAACTGTCTTTTGAACAGCCGCAAGTGAACGCTCCATCCAGAGAAAGCTGGACTCACCAACGTCCCAACGCCTGTCTCGTCCCTTTGGTATCCACTGGCTCTGTGCACGTCACGTTACATGACTTCTGGTTACTGGAATCCATTTATTTCAAACAGTTACTTCTCTCTGCCATTTGGGGCCGTCACTGTGCGAAGTTGCCTAGTGCAGCTTTAACATGAACCCTCCTCAGGCTCCCAGGCCATTCTGGTGCGAAATCTTCTCTGAGGAAACGTATTAGATTAACGGCTGAAGCAACTACAGCAAATCAAGCTCTACAACACAGGTGAGAAATCACACACACACACACACACACACCAATATACCCACACCCTTAAGGAAGGGTGGAAACGGACATATAAACTTGCACAAATATGTTCACATACATACTGTATATGCTCACACATACGAACATGTACACACACACACACACACACACACATTCACACACATAAATGCTCACATAACACACACAGTCAACGGCAGTGGCAGCAGTGGCATCTGTTGCCCATCGAGCCAGTCTGCTTGAGCTGGAGTCAATTATAAACACATTAGACTCTGTTTCCCATAATACACAATGACACAAATACATGATCACTCAAACACAAACACAATCACACACACATGCACACACACTGCATACACACACGATCTCCAGTGCCATAACTCTACATCCATTATCATTACTTGTCACTGAGAGAAAGAGAGAGGAGGTGACAGGAGTAGACAGAGAGAGACAGAAAAAAAGAAAGAGAAAGAAAGAAAGAAAGAAAGAAAGAAAGAGAGAGGGGCAACAATAAATTACAGACAAGAGCGAGAAGCTGCTCTACTTTACGTGGGCTGATCTTCAAAAGCAATCCAATCTCCCTAATACACTGGGGGCGAGCAGACATTTTACATTTGATGTGAATAAAGAATGACTTGAAAACCCAGAAAATCATAAACAAAATATCTTCAATCGAGTCATTCTGTAAAACTCAATTTGTTGAAGAACACTACTTGCACCATCACAGGCGTGCATCCAAATTCCCAGCAGACCCTTAAATGCTAAAATATCTGAGCTTAAGAGATTAAATATAGCTGACAGACTGAATGGAAAACAATATCTATAGCTTTTTGTGGGGTTAGCGTGCTCGACAGACCTTCACAAGCAAGGTATATGGAGGCATGCAGCATTAAGCCGCTTTGGTGAGTTTGAGTGTATGAGCTTGCATGTGCATGTTTGTGTGTGTGTGTTAGCATGTATGTGGGTGTATACATGCTTGCATATGCTTGGTATTGTGCGATGTGCGTGACATAAAGACAATCTCTCTCCAGAGAGAGCCGAGGCCTTGTGCTGTTGTTTTTTTATTGTTTTGTGTGTGTGTGTGTGCGTCTGTGCCCGCACGCACCTGACAAACAGGCATCACTCCCTCTGAGACTGATTGACAGGAGGACTGAGGGAGAATAGAGACCACAAACACACACACACACACACACACAGGGTGCAGATTTCTCAACTCCTCCTTTCTCAACACAAAGTACACAAAAAGATATTCACACGGCTTATTATAGAGTGGTGTTGGAAGTCACTAGATTTATATAGATTGAACACACATACACATACGTGCACAGAAATACACACATATACATACACAAAATGCAGGTGCCCATCCACCCACCTGCACATACACACACAGACACACAGCTGGCGGCAGATTGGATGGATATGGAGGCCTGACGTGGTTAAGAAGGCTTTATGATCATGCTGCTCTGTCAGTCAGTGTGTATGTGTGCGCGCGCGTCCACGAGCGTGCAGGTTGAATGATCTGATAGTGTTCTGTCAGTCAAAACTGTCTTAACAGAGAAGCCGGAGGGCCCTAGCACTAACTTTAGATTGTGTGCATGTCTGTGTGTGTATTCACTTTCTTTTAATCTCAGCAAAAGAGCAAAGTTGTTTCCATCTCGTCGTGTGTTTTTGGAGCCCAGCCCTTAGTCAAGTAATGCTTTTTACATTTACCAGCATAACATCTTCTTTCACTGCTATTCCAACATATTCAGTTGTCGCTCTCAGATGTAACGCTTCCTTCAAGTAAATTCAGACGTAACCGAGGTTAAGGATTATCTGTTTGAGTTTTCTGATTTCCCAGTTTTTTGTTCTCAATCAACAAGCAAGATTGGGCAGGAGTCTGCTGCCACTTTACTAAGACTGAACACACATCAAAGGACTATATGGTTCCTATTTTAGCTGCTCTACGCCGGCTGAAAGTTCATTTAAAAATTGATTTTAAGATTTAGGCTTCCCTAGGACTGGTGTCCAGCTGCATCTGGACTTTTTAAGTTTCTTAAGTCTAGACTCGGGTTAAGACCACACACACACACACACACACACACACACACACACACATATGCTGTCATAAGTGCAGGAAGTTTAGTGCGTATTTCATCATATTAAATATGTTCCTCCCATTTTCTCTGATGAGCACCAAAGCACAGTCAGCAGTATGATACGAGGAGAGGAGAGGAGAGGAGGAGAAGCAGTAGGAGGGCATTCAGGGAACACAGGCTCTATCTCATGCTTCCAGTAAACTACATTTATCATTGATATTCCTACACAAAGCAGAGGCAGAGCTGTCACCTTCCTCCTTGGGATGAAACAGATTTACAGCAGCTTCTATGCATTCTGCATCCCTAATGGAGATGGTGCATCACTGCACAGCCTCTGAGCCATCTTACTACAAGGAGTATGTGTTGCCATACAGCCATGAGAAAAACCATAATACTTATGATGCTGCCTAGTGATTGAGAGATAATTTACGGCCAGCCAGCTTGCCCTGTCTCATGTCAGAGGGGCCCTGGGTTCCTAAAATTGCCTAACTCAGGAGAGCTATGGTACTGAACAGCAATAACATTCATGACAGCAACCCTACAGCACAGATGTCAGCCAGAGATGACAGCTTTCTCTTTACAATAAACCAAGAAGTCCTACAAAATCTTAACTAACTATGCAGAACTGAAACAAAATTGTGGAAACTTGATGGCAAGCAGGCAGCATTTAATTTTTGATCAAATGACAAATGTAATATTCCTGAATGTACTCATAAGAGCTTTAACAGAATGGCAGGCCAAGACAAAGGCCATCACTTCATGTGAGCGATACGCAGCAGAACACCTTACATTTGTAAAACAGCTTTGTTCCCTAGACTGAGCAGTCAGCATCAATCCATAACACCACACCGGGCAGCATGCACCGTCCAGATGCAGGTCTATCACTCTTATGATGAGCAGATATAAAACATAACTTTATCAAAACAAAGATGCCCTACCTGCAGGTTCTCAGTGTACGTTCCATACAGGAACAGTCATCATTTGCCAGACTCTGAGCATTTTGATGCAGGTGGCTGCAAGCATAAAAGAATCATCTGCTCCAGGAGCATCTACAGTACCAAATGAGTGATCTGTCAGTGGCATTACTCTGTCTTTCCTCTGTCACTCAGTCACCCTGTCAAACTATGACAATCTGAGTGCCATTCCACACACACACACACACACAAATTGCATATGTTCACGTCTAGATAATCTGGTTGATCTCTGATCCCCGTAATCCTGCAACATCAAAAACAAATCAAACTAAAAATTACAGCAGAGGAATGTCCTGGTGGCTCAGTGGTCTAAGGCGCATACCACATAACTGCAATAGCCAGGGTTCAAATCCAGCCCAGAACTTTTGTCACGTCATCCCTCCTCTCTCACCCAATCTTTCCTGTCTCTCTCTACTAACTATCAAATGAAGGCAAAAAAATATAAAAATTGCAGCAGAGAAGACATGACAGCACACAGGCTGAGAACCTTTGAGACAGCTACTCAAAATGTGTTTGAACAATAAACTAGATTACACAGACACAAGTTCCCATTCAATTCATTGCAGGAATTGAAACAAAAATGTCTCTCTTACTAGTGTGTTATATCACAATATTGTTACATCTGAGTGACAAATCAATCAATGTCGTTTGCTAGCATAGAGAATTCAGTAATGCAGAAACACATTTGAGGGAAATGTTTCTTATACAGCTGTGTATCTAATCATCTCTTAAGGACAAGGCTGGCCCACTCATCTAGACAGGCTGACTGAGACAGACAAGGGCTTTCATATTCAGCAAGGCCAAGGCAACTAACCTGCCTCATACTCAGCTTGGCCTAGACACAGTAATTCCTTTAGGTTGTGCTTGTCTAGGGCAGCCTCGACCACTCACACTCACTCAGCTTAGCTACGACAAGCTAATTTAGCTCAGCTCTATCATCAAGCTTCAGTGACATTACTTCTGAGAGTGTAACGGCATGAGGAGATGTGAAAGCGTGGGAGGCGTGCTGTCTAATAAGGGCCCGCACAAAGCACATAGCAGAGCAGCCTCATCCTAGGTGGGCCTCGGGGAACTACAGCTGCTGCTAGTGGGGGGGAAAGGGGGAATACTTTCAGAGGGGCCCAAAAAAGAAAAGGCCAGACAGGCGAGGTGATACTGTACTAATTTAGATGGATCAGGGTGGGGGGGCCTGGTATCATATCATCTCAGAGGGGCCCAGAATTCCTGGCAGGGAACACATGGATGCAGCCCCTGCATCTCTGTAATGCAGCACCCCTGCTACCATCTACATCACTCATGTCAGGTCAGGGAGTCACTGCACATCTAAAATGTCTTTGTTATTTCTCCACATTATTTAGCAAGTGTTTCCTCTCCACTCATCTTCTGCCGATCGGGAAAGGCAATCAGAGACAAACAGAAGCTAGGCTCCTATCCCACCCCCTTTTACCACAGGCTCTTACAATGTAGAGGAATGAAACAAGCGTAGTTTATTTCAGCGTAGTTTTATTTCATTGTGCACTTGAGGCTAAGGAATGAGTTCATCTGTATCCAAGGTAATCCCTGTTTTCCAATACCATTTCATGGCAGCTATGTCACTTGCTGGTGCTTATGTCCAGGGCCAGAAACAGGGGGAGATAAATAGTCATTGGATCCTCTAACAATCGGATTCAGCTAACCCTCATGCTGTGAGACATGCCAAATCTCCTTACAACATCACATCAGCGACATTATTTTGTCATCCTCACAGAACACACTTGCTTACACACACACACACACACACACACACGCGTAATAAAGATTTGTTTACATGAGTTTAAATCTGTGTAAAATCTACATAGGGGGCCACGAGTCATTCAGCTACTTCTAAGTAGTTCTAATCTTCTAATCTTTTGTGTACCAATGTACCATACTTCTGGTCTTGATCACATGGTGAAGACCTTATTCGCCAGGTACTCCATTATCAGGCAGCTTTTCTCAGCATCCATCCATTGGGGAGCTTTGGTCAGCAACTTTGATAAGCAAGCAAGATGATGAGTGGATAAATGTTCCCAATTACTAAATAATACACATTGTACAGTATACTGAGAGAGAAAAAACTTTAAAAGTCATCATACCCTTAATTACATTACTAGCCAAATGTCTTGGTACTGTTCAGGTTGCATTAAATAAACGGTGAGAGATAAAGTTATCACACTTGGTCAAAACACACATGCTATGAGATAAATTGTTTTTAGATTTTTTCAGATTAGATTCAACTTTGTTGTCATTGCACAGAGTACAAGTATTGAGACAATGAAATGCAGTTTGGCATCTAACCAGAAGTGCAAATAGCAGTAATGCAATTAGTCTGGTAATTTCTGCTGCAGAGAATCTTGTCTGAGGGTGTTTTATGCATATAGGCCTGTGACCAAAGGAGAGCTTGCATGGCGCTCCACACTTCTCCCTGATGTAGAGTTTACTGCGACAGAGATGATTTTACCTCACTGTGAATCTATAACATCCCCTCAGAGCCCTCTGGGGCACAGGAAGAAAACACACACACATTTTTATGGCTGCAGATTAGCAATGCTCTTTCCTCCACTCACACTCTCCCCATCATTTTCTCTACTGTTACCATACTATTACTTCATTGAAAAACCTCTTTGATATCTCTTTTAACATTACCCATCACCTCTTTTGACACTCATCTATCTATCTATCTATCTATCTATCTATCTATCTATCTATCTATCTATCTATCTATCTATCAATCTATCTGTCTATCTATCCATCCTCTCCTGGGCATGCACACCGTGTCAGCCCTTTCAGTAGTATGTGGGCTCCAGGGTTGCAGGGATCTCTCCCCTGCAGTTCTCATTACAGAGTCCCTGAGCAGACACACACCGCAAAGCAGCCACTGAACACACTCCCACTGGGGAGCTACACTAAGCCTGCACAGCTACTTTGTTACTGCAATGCTCAACAGCAATGACAGACACACAAGCACCACACACACACACACAGTACCAAATGGCTCAATACTCATGGAAGCAGGACTTTGCACACACAAAGCCTTGCAGGATGCAGTTCGAGGTTTTGAAAATGTATTACAGAATATCAGTGTGGACAGCTAAACATCTGTTTTTCATAAAGAGCATGCAGCATACATCGCTATCAAAGCACTGTGTGTTTGTCTCTCAGTCTGTTCCTAATAAATTATCAATTTAGTCTCTGATATTTCCCTATTAGGTTTTCAAGTCGGAACATGAGAACACCACATTGTATTATAGTTGTAAGAGGGAAATTCAAATGTACCTGATCACTACTTTAGATGACTAAACATCAAATAAAAGAGGCTTTTTTTTAATATAATGTTCACAAAACTATATAAATTGTTTGAATGATTTGGTTGAGGCCAAAACAAATCTGTCCCTTCATGGTCCTAGAACACACAGGCTCACATTCCTGTTTTATCAAGGAAAGGAAAGAGATTGGTTAAATAAATTAGGTGAGGTTCCACTTGGCTGGCAGAGGGTAACTGAATCCAGAGGCTATTTTTAGTTCTCTCTATCCTGAGAGTACGGAGAGATTCTTGAGAATTAAGAGGCTTATTAAGTCAGGCATCAGAGGAGGGAGCTAGGGCACATCTAGCTCACAGAGGTCCAACTGGCCAACAGGACAGAGATATTACCAGAACAATCCCTTTCCTGGAATTTCTCTCCCGCAGAGGCTGATCTAAATCACAATCTCGAGAATTTAAAAGGCCATGATCTTAAATTACAGAGAATGTACTCCCTTTTCAAATGCCTCAACCTTCTGTTAGATAGAATCATCATGTGTATTCTTGGAAGTATAAATTCTCCATGGAAATGTACGGAATTTCCACCTCATGTACAGAAACATGGGGGTTTAAAGAGAGGTCACCCCCTTTTCTTGGTAGTGCCTCCCCTCTATTCCTGAGTGTATTTTCTCCTGCACCAATTTTGGTTGTCTCATTTTTCAGACTGAAATGGTCTGGTCTCTAAAAACTGCAGTTAACAAAGATATGACCTCTGCACCAGCTAAGCATACAAATGAAGCACTCTGGCTCTGAGCCACATTTCACCCAGTGGCCGAAGGAGGGGATGGATGGGCTTGGTTGAGCTGGGTTGGGTGCGACTAGACTGGATTAGGCTGGACTAAACGTGACTGGAATTGACTGGGTGGAGCATTGAAGTCTGCACCAGAACTGACCTTATCAAGCACCTTGGACTGGGTTGGACCGGGCTAAAGCAGACCATCAACCCGATTAAAAAAGACCACCGTGGACTGGATGAACCTCCAAGAGGCTTGGTCATGTTGATTTGGAATGAGTTTGGTTAAGAGTGTATTTCTTTAGCCTACAATGATAATAATCAATATTAATTCCAAGCTGGGCTGAGCTCTCAGTCCCTGTTATCTGCTGCTCTTAGGTCACAGTCTGTGGTCTGGTGTTTATGGACGGAGCCCTCTGTGGCTGAGAGCACAGCAGGAGGGCTGACAGAAGAGGGAACACAGGCAGGAATGATAAATAGGCTAAGTAACCTTATTGCTGTGGGTGACACAGAGACCCTGAGAGAATGATAACAAGCTTGATATCACATGCATGGATCTATGAATGGGCTGTTTTCATCTCACATCTCCATCATGGAAAAATTAATGAAGCAGGCTGCAGTAGCAAGGAAGGTAGAGAAGCTGGCTTGAGACCAGAATGTTGCCAGTTCAAGTCCCCAGAGCAGATGGGAAATCTGGGCAGGGAAAGTGAATGAGAAACACTCTGCTCTGCAGTGGCAAACAGTAGAAGATTGTGGTTGTACTGGGGAGCTCCCAGGTCTGAAACTGTATGCATGTGAAGCAGGGCATTGCTGTAAAAGAGCCTGCATGCTCAGTTGGCTTTCCCCAGATAAATAACAGCTAAAAAAGCACTGTTTGAAGGTTTACCACAAAATTGTTCCACAGCCCATACTCATCTGGTGAACTAGAGTGTTGTAATTGCTACGTCAATGATGCAAAGAAAAAACAATTTCAGCAAATTGAAAAATAAGTAGTCTATCAGTGCATGAAAAGTGTGAGATGCAGCTGTGTGTTTCTCTGGGTCTGTGTTGTATGTGTGTGGGCCGGGCCCTAGCAGCAGCTGTGCTGAAGGGCTGAGGGGTGAGGACAGGACCCCATGTAAACAAGCACATTCCAAAGAAGAGTGTTTCTCTGTCTGACTGAAACAAAACAGGGAGGAGCTGGGTCTCTGCACTGCATCAGCCTCCCACTACTGTCCAAACTAAAGAGACATATTAGCCATGTATTTTGGAGACCATCATAATTAGCAAGAGAGAGAAAAGATCTGCTGACATCAACACAAGTGGCCAATGACCTGTAATGATGAAGCACCATAATGATCATCTCTTTCTCTCTACCTTTCCATCCCTTTAAAGACGGCTGCACTAGTACACAATGATAAACAGTCTTCTCAAAGGCAGTCCAAAGGCAGTCAAAGACTTGACTCACTAATAGCCAGTTGTCTTTTCAAAACACTCTGCCATGAGAAAGAATGATACATACCTCTCAGCATGCACGTAAATGTTCCTGCCTGCCCATATGCTTTGCACAAATACTTAACAGTCGGCAATGTAAAGCAGTTCTTCTCCTGCAGCTGCTGGAAAGCTTTAGCAAAAACACCTTCTGTTTAACTAGCAATACAATCCTCCGTATTGGTTGGGAGAGGAGCTTTGATACACACCTGCAAGTCGCACGATACACTTGGTGCCTCTTGTGAGGGGTGTGTGAGGATGAGTGTCCTGGCTGGCCCAACATGCTACTTAGCTGCAGGTCTGTTCAGTGGTGCCTGTGTGTACTCCTCTCAGCTGGTAGTGCTGCTGCTGCTGCTGACGTCCTCCGCTGAGCGTCGTGGCGTTGATTCATTCAAAACGTCTTTCCCGCTTCTCCTGCGCTAGGCTGTTGGGGTGGAGCTAAAGAAACATGCAGAGCCCACACCTGATCACTGAACTCCTATAGAAACAGTCCCCTGTCTCCAGGTGGGTGGGCTTATGGTGTGATAGGCAGAATTAAGGGCAGTCAATCTCACCACTGCAGCATCGAAGAGGCCCCAAAGCACTGAGGAGAGCCACAAGGAGGTACAGTGAGCCATAACCCATATAATTACCTATGAGACCCTCTTTTTTCTCCTCTTCTCTCATAGTCCCTCCCTCTAGTAGCTCTGTTTCTCTCCTCACCTCTCGTCTGCTCTCCTCTACTGTATGTATTCCTCAGCAGAGCTGTGACGTCAAAGCCCTTCCCTGGACTGAACACCCTCTCTGCTCCATTCCCTCTGCATTCATGCAGGCAATGCACAGTGAGAGAGAGAAGAGGGAGGGGAGATAAGTAGGGAGAGGGAGAAATTAGTGAGCAAGAGAAGAGAGAACGAGATGAGGGAGTGATGGAGAGAAAGTGAAGAAAGACTGAGGGAGAATACCTTGAAGGTGTAACAATAGGCAGAGCAAAGGAAGGCAGGAGAGAGTGAGTGGGGGAGAGAACATTCATGCCCTGAGAAATGACAGCCAAGAATTGGCAGTGCCCCAACAGCATAAGAGACTGATTACGAGCCCTGCTACAAATACCTCCTATCAGCTAATGAAGAGAAAGGGTGTACAAGTGAAGGATGGATTCTGCACCAGGAAAAGACTCAGGAAGTCAACCCCTGTACAGTACCTGTACACACACACACACACACACACACACCATCATGAGCAGGTTGCGTATCCAGCTGCTGTTGGCCTCATCCCCTGAGCCTCATCCTCTGCTGCTCTTTCTCATCCATCTACACTCTCCACCACACACCTTGTTAGCATACCCCAGGAGTCAAAAGCGCTCATATTGTAAATAAGGACCTCTTTAGCAGAGTAGAATTTATACCAGTCTGACAGTTCTCTGGGTCTAACCTGCACCAATTGTCATTTAAAATAATGTATTAGCCTATTCCTGCTCTGTTGATTCACTGTACAATGTGTAGAAACAAATATAGATGGATATGTCAAAACTGAGAAATGAAGTGCATTTAGTTTCCTGGACTAAATAATACCTGTGTCCCATTAAAAGTAATGGTAAGTAATCAGAAACCTCCAGGACTTTGTGTATTCCTGTGATTATTGTCATTACTATAACAGTATCTAGCGTGCATATGTAGAAAACATCACTGACAATAGTAGTAGTAGTAGTAGTAGTAGTAGTAGTGCTAAACATGTATTCATCCCTTTCCCTCACCCTGCCACTCTCACATCTGTGCAGGCCAAGGGTCACTTTGATCTGAAAAGACACCATTTGAAGGGCATTTGTTCATGAGTACCTCCACCGAGAGCAACGAGAGAGAGAGCGCGAGAGAGCGAGAGAGAGAGAGAGAGAGAGAGAGAGAGAGAGAGAGACCTCACGACCTTAAACGACCTTAAAAGACCTTAAAAGACCTTTCACAGAAAAAAGGTGATTTTTGCACGTTGTAACCATGTTCACTTTGATTTCAAAGTTAAATGCCTCATAACATGTTTGTTTGACCTTAACCCAATGTAATAAATATCTATTCTTTGTAAATATATGTTGCTGTTGTTACGTCTTTATCATAACAAATGTGGCTTCATTTTATGAAAACTTGGAAAATTACCTAAAGTATGCTGTTAAGTGGCACTACAAAATGAAAACAACATCAATAACAACATGTCCATGGCCAGTATCATGATTCTCAATATATGACCGCTATTGATCTGTTTGCAGAGGCCACTTAGTGCATTGGTTATCACCAACACAACACATAGCCACAAAAATGACCTCTTTTAGTAAATATGCTAAATGTGTAATACAACAAAATACGTCTTTTATGCAGGCTGTGAAAAAGTTAGTAAATCATTCATTGATGAAAAAACATATAACCAGTGTGATGAATGTTGAGTGGGGTAAGGATACAGACCCTGATTAGGGTAAGGAATAAAGGGCTGGGTTTGGGGTTAACCCCGGCAAGGATACAGACCCTGAGTATCTGGAGGGTTAAGAACAAGTTTATGCTGCCAACCCAAATATACCAGCAAAACATTATACTACAAAACATGCCAAAAACAAAAGGACAAATACACTGGATAACAATAAATACATAAATATAGACCATACTTCAAGTAAAAGCTAGCCTAAAAAAGCACATTTTAAAGAGTTTTAAAGGACAAGGGCTAACCAAGATGAAGATGTCTGAAGTTGTACTGTCTGTATGTCCATATATAATGGGCTCTTTCTCCTCTTCTTAATCTACTCAGCACGCATCCCAGTGTGTCTAAGCTTCAGAGTCCTCCCGATCCTAGGCAAGCCACTTACAGTACAGCCTGTTATGCTGCTTGCTCGCTACTCACCAGAATGTGGCCAGATGTGGAGAGCAGCAAGTCCAATTCAAAGGTCTCAAATGTCCAATTCTGTTGTGAGGGGTTCCTGTCCTCAACAGCTACCAATGATGACCAGTATGGATACACAATATCACAGTGTCCCTTTCTGTTTCCCTTGACTTATGGCGACTGCTTTGAGTGTGTGCAGAGAGCTAGGTGAGTGTGCTGGGAAAGGCAGAGTGCAGTGTCAGAAAGGGATATTACTGCTGTTTCAGCCACCTTTCTCTGCTCCCTCTGTCACCCTGAGTAACGCTGCTGGCACTTACATAGCCCTGCTTGGCCTCTCCAGGGAAGAACAACTGATAGCGCTCTATTGTTCAGCCCCTATATGGAGGATGGAGGAGGAATGGGGAAGGGTCTGCCTCTTATAGAGCCACCAGTCTCTCCTGTTACCACAGATGAGCAGTTATCATCACACTGTGTTGTCAAATCAGCGTTAAGTGCTGACCTTGGTCTCCGAGTGCAACCAGAACCTTCCGTTTCAACCTGGGCCTTCTTCCTCAGGTCAGGTGCCAGACAGGCAGGGAGACAGATAGGGGGGATGGAGGACTGACTGGAGCTGAGTGTAGCTGGATTAGGCAGCAGGAACACTGGGTCAATAGTCCATAGACAGGCGTATAGATGAGAGCAGAGGGCTGGGTGAGGGTGGTTTAGGTTGGTGGGCTGTTGGGTCAATATTCATACAGTACACTGTTATCTTGGATGCTGTAACTAAGTGAAGCTACCAGCTGTACCATTGTTCCAATAATATGAATCATATGTCTATATCACTTACACAGAGGTTGGCGGCGACAAACCTCTATAGGGTGACCAGTCAAATCTTTCCAGTAAGCCATTAAAGCAGCAAAAAGGCTTTGCAAATACGACACTGGTGTGAACCTCTAACTTGTATTGCTATTTAACTATGACTGCATCCCGCGGCATGCTCAAAGAGGGAGGGAACTTTATCAATAAAATATTTCACACAAAACTGATACATCAAAAAGGAAAGGGACGGTGTAACTGACAAATAATTAGGAAATTAATATAATATGATGATAATATATAGATAGATGGATAGACAGATAGACAGATAGACAGATAGATAGATAGATAGATAGATAGATAGATAGATAGATAGATAGATAGATAGATAGATAGCTATTAGTTGACCCCCGGGGGGAAATTCTTGGGTTGCAGCAGCATAACAGTAACACAGAATGTACAAAATACAAAGGCACGATACAA
>OOFE01051421.1:30365-44428 GCA_900323365.1 Monocentris japonica | reverse complement strand
GCTTGTAGTTGTGTGTGCATGTTTGTGTATACGTGTGTGTGTTTCAGTAATTTTGTCACTACACACTATTCTACTCTATATGTACACATCTTGCACCAGATGTTTAGTTAACATAGCAAACACACGCGCACACACGTGGAAAGAGTTGAAAATGTTAATACGGCAGGCATTAAAAATATAGAACATCAATGCACGGAGCAAAGTTGGAGGAAATGTCAGACATGCATGATTCATTTGATGATATAGGACCTTGAACAGCTAACATCAAGAACTAGAAGGCACTCGCATGTGTAGGCAGAAGGCTGGCTGGAGGTAGCCTGTGAGTTCTTTGACACCTACTGCTTTTTTCTCACAATATAAACAGTCAGTCCATAGCCAAGCTCCTCTCCTCTGGGATAAATGGCTCTGTCTTATTTACAGACAAATTGATACTTTGTGGTTTTGGCAAGAAAACAGCATCCTACCTACACTGCTACTTCATTACTGCATTCAATACAAATATGTTGAATGCATTCAGTTTGTTGATATGATAAATGTTAGGAAGTATCTTACCACATGTGTCAAGCTTGCTTTATATAAATATGTCACAGCTCCCGCTAGTGATTGAAGCCATTTCAATGTTGATGTAATTTTGTACTTGATGCTGCAGATGTGAGTAAGAGCACAGCTCTTCTCTAGACACTGCTAACGCAGTTCCTGCCAGCCTCCTTTTGTGCTTCCTACTTTTGTGTTTGTGTGTGTGTCTGTATTTCTATACTTGTGAGAACCAAATGTCATAATGATGAGGAAATATTTTGTTTTTTCTCACTTCTTCAAGGGGTTAGTTGAGGGTCAGGACTTGGGCTCAGGGTTTAGGTCAGAATTAGGATTAGATAAGGGTACGGGCTAAAGGTAGGGTTAGGGAATGATTGTAGTCAATGAATGAGTATAGTAATGGAAACATATGTGTGTTTGTTTTTAACATTCATACATCCAGGTAAGGGATATGTTGAGCAGAAAAGCTGTATTTCAGCACCGCTAAACGCAATCACACCGGAGAGCTCCCCAGTACAAACCCCAGTCTTTTGCTGATGGCCACGGAGCAGCCATTGAGAGTTCAGAGCCTTGCTCAAGGACACCTTGGCTGTAGTTGTTCAAGGAGGGCTGAGCATCACTCCTTTACTTTGTGTGTGCAGGCTTTCTTGAACAGCTGACCCTCTGGTCCCAAGCCCACTTTTCTCAAACGCACGCCTTACACAATCTGTCAAAACGTGAAAGAGGATGGAGGACTGCCAAATAGAGAGTGACATCCTTCTGTAATGCATCAAAGTGGCTCTTTACAGCGGGAAGGATGTGTAGCAGACGATAATGTAATTCTTTCCCATATCATAACAACTGCTGATAATATAACAAGCCTAAATATAATAATGGTTTGTGTTGGCGGCAAGATTCATGTGTATGTGCACATGCGCGTGCACGTGCACACACACATACACACAGTCTACATTCTCTTCTCATATTGTAAAAGTAATGTCGCCTTGACAGGGATAGAGAAACCTCAAACAATACAGTTCAGAACATGTAAAAAAAAAGATTTGTTCAGTCCTATTAATGGCTATGTGATTAACAAATCCAGGGTGACAGTGTTACAACAGATTGGGTCTTTAACACTAATTGATACTGCAATTAAAGAGTCTTAGACATCACCGTCTCACCGGTGTAAAATCTCGTCTCTGACGCCATTCGGCATTCTTCTGCACAGATACTCATCTGAACTCATATGCAGTGATGGCAAGATGCCAAGTTCATCAGAGACCATGAGCAAGCTCTTTTAAACAAATGGGAAAACACCTGTGTGTTGGTTAGCCTGTAGTCCAAGATGTCGAGGGACAAGGTTCGACTCTCTTGACAGCGGTTGTTAGGTCTGCTAGGTCTGAAAGCTTTTATAATGAGTCTTTTGTTCTGCTGATGTTCTCATCAATATTAATGGCAGGGGCATGCCCACAGGTCAACCCGATCTGCAGTCGGCTCCTCTGTCGAGTTAGTTCTTACAAATATATGCTCATCATAAATATGTACCAAGGCGAACGGGAGAAATAAGCATTCACTGATAGTTTCCTCGTCACCAACCTTTACATACAGTCATGCACTTCAGAAACCCCAAACAGAAGTACAGATGTTCCCAAGGCGTGTAACTCCTGTCAACTCTCTTCCTGTATTCTCTTTGGTATAGTCATCCTGGGTGGTGAGCCCTCAGAATTATGTAAACTGTCACTAGTTTTGAAATTGTGACTTCAGGCTCTAATAATAATTGTTCTTTCTATCCTGGAGTGATTTTCATAATCTCTTTGCATTTGGTGTATTTCATTCGACAACTCAATTACCACCGGCGACGCTGCTCTGTCTACCAGCTATCAACGGAGACAGTGGGGGCTTTCATGCCGTCGTTGATGTCGTCGGGCTTTGGCATAAGCTGAAAAATTTTGTTTTTTCTACACAAGCACCAGGCCGAAGTCGAAATCAGATAGTCTCAAATGTAGTGTCTTTCTGACAACGCTGAATGGATGGAAAATTCAATGGGGCGTTGCACTCTGTGTGAACTGCGAATAAAACAACATTTGCCGTAAAAACAACACATGAAAGGAATTGGAATCAGTCATTGCGCCACAGACTGAAATATTTAGCCACACACATACATGTGTGTGGTGTATGTTATGTTTGTTTGTTGTTTTTTATGGAGAACCAAGTGGCCTCTGTAATTTATTTGTTCTTTGTTCTACATTCTGTTTACATGTAGCTGACTCACTTTCTCTGCCACACAACCCCCCCTTCTTTTCAATCTCATCCTTTCCATCTCCTTCAATACTCTGCGACAATTTATTTTGATTTTCCTGTGTCTCTCAAAATCTTCTTCCTTCCAACATCTATCCCTCCCATTCTCTCTGTCTCTCTCTATCTACCTCCATCTTTCTCTCTCTCTCTCTCTCTATCCAGTGGAGGGACAGTGGTTGGACTGGGGGCCGTGGTCCAGATGCAGTGTGACTTGTAACACAGGGACCCAACAGAGACAGAGAAGGTGCAGTGCATCGGTGCATGGCTGGGCTGAGTGTAAGGGCCCTCACCAGGAGAGCAGAGATTGCACCAACCCCTCGTGTGGTGGTAAGACGTACAAATAGATGCATTGTGCACAGTGCGACACACACACACACACTCACCCTCTCAAACACCATTATGCAAACACAGAACATTATCTGAAGGCGTCTGCGTGACTGTCGACATGCTCTCCGATTTGATACTACCGTTCCACTCACTAGAGATTTGTAGGTTGGGACCCAAATTGGGTTGCATGTCTGTTTCATTTGGGGCCTCAAAGGACAAGAATACTAGTGTGTTTTAATAAGCCTGGGTCCCAGAATGGGCTCATATTGACTTCATTTCCACACTAAAAGAAAAAAGTTTAAGAACCTCTGCCCTAGAGTTATAACCTAAATTTACTCTTCATCAACAACTCCATCTCTTTTTTTTTCCACGTTTCCACATGCCTTCCACATTTCCCTCCCTCCCTTTTTCCCTGCTCCCTAATCTCCCCCCGCGGCACTGTGCTCCTCTTTTAGGTGGAGGTAACTGGGGCAGCTGGAACCACTGGAGTCTGTGCAGCAAGACATGTGACTCTGGATGGCAGCGTCGTTTCAGGATGTGTGAGGGCACTGGCATACAGGGCTACCCCTGCGACGGCTCCGGAGAGGAAGTCCGGTCCTGTAACGAGAAGAAGTGCCCTGGTCAGTGTGTGTGTGTGTGTCTGTGTGTGTAGGTGTGTGTGTGTGTGTCTGTATGTACATTGTGTGCCTATGGCTTTTTTTCTGTATGCTTGCAAGTCTCTCCATGTGTTTGTGTCTCTGTATATCTGTATCTGTGTTAATACACTGCTGCACAAATTCATAATTCCAGGTGTGTGTTTGTGTGTGTGTGCGTGCACGCATGTGTGTTTTTGCAAAATCTGCACATGCACAGTATGATTGAGGTAGGATGAAAGTGATTCCCAGCGGTTCGCACCACAGCCAAAGCTTCCATCTCAATTTTAGCACTGCACTCGTCTCATCTCTGTCTGCCTCTTGTCTGTCTTCCTGTCAATTCACATACCCATCTATCCCTTCCTCTCCATTGCTCTTGCATGTCTTTGTCTTCTGGTGCTTTCCCTTTTCCTCTCCCTCTAAAGCTCCTCCATCTCTCCTTATAGCTCTCCTCTTTAACATTGTTTTGATCTCTCTCTCTCTCTCGCTCTCTCTCTCTCTCTGTATCCTTTTTTGTCTGTATTTCTCTTTCCCTGGTAGAGGGCGGATTGTTCAAAGCCCCGCTCAGTGCGTTTTGTCAGTGTGTCAGCCACTGTACGTGCTTGCGTTGAGATGTGAGAGGCTGTGGATGATAAACTTTCCAGTGCAGCCTCTACCGCGACCCCATCCTTTTGAATAGCTTTCAACCCTCAGTTACACAAGACAAGGATCCGTCTATTGGCTTTGCTGAGGAACATCATTCTCTCTCTCTGTCATACTCTCTCATTTCCTTTCGCCATCTCTCTTTCTCTCCCTCTCTCTCTTCTCTCTCCGCCCTCTCTTTCTTTATCTCTCTGCAAAGCCTCTTCCAACACTCCTCTGCCCTCCTCTTCAGAGCACTCCTCTCTTTTTTTTCCATCGGGGTTATGAAAGAGCGTGAAGGGGGAAAAAAACACATGAATAAAGAGAGGAGGGAAAGATGAAGAGGGAATGAAATACTCTATGGAGGCAGTGACACTGACAGAGAGCACTGAGCCATGTCCGGGGAATAAGATTGGGAGCTGCTGCAGGAGAACATTGATTTGAATCTTTTTTGTGCTTTCTCTTTCTCCCGTGTGTGTGTGCATACGTGTGTGTGCATGGTGTTTCTGCATGCGCATGCTAGAGTGTGCTTGCGTGCGCCTCATTTGACTTGTTTCATGCATTTCTCACCTGCTTCTACAGCCCCTCACGAGATCTGCAAAGACGAGCACCTAGTATCTATGACATGGAAGAGAGCCTCAGCTGGAGAAACTGTCTACAACAAGTGTCCGACTAATGCCACTGGTCAGTGCAAATCAACTACAGTATGTTATGTGATGTGCTATAATCTCAGGTCTGTTGATTATCACACTTTAATCATGGCCTGTGTGAATTCATGTCTCTGATTGGCTTGGAGGATGTCTATTATGTTCATGTAATTAGATACCAACAGCAAAACTCTTCATTCGCTGTTCTAACTTAAAGTAATAATCCACAACATTTCACTGTAAATGTCTGTTTTGCTACTCTCGATCATCGATTGCTACAACACAATCGAGATTCAACCTCTACCCAGTTCATGAAAGCTTTTACATTTGCTGTTCTAAACACCCGGTGTCAGGTAGGTCGGGTAAGGAAAAATCCTCTGGCGCACAGAAAGTGATGCATTTTACTTTACCAGCAACAGCGGTTTGTTTGGAATAAATAGAAGAAGAACTGGGTAGTTAGCATGAGCAGCGATAGCCACCATGGCAGAACAGACAAAGAAATCCCACAGAAACTCAAACTTCCATGTATGAAAATGTGCTGGTTTGGTATGCCTTGAATAAATAGGCATCAGATGTCCTTGAAAATACGCTAACTACGTTAAGCCTTGATGTGGAAGCCATTACAGAATTCCATGCATTTTCCCAGCATCTATCCTGCATTAGATACTGCTGACAACTCTTGCTTGAATGCAGTAGAACGAAATTAGTAGACATATAACATTAAACTTCAGTGTTGCTCAACCAACAAGTTACCAGAGTATTCCTTTCAACATACAATAGCTGAATAGAGAGTTTTCCAAACAATTTGTCTTTGAGCCAAAGAGCAGCAGTGGTTCAGAAAGCCTGCAGTAAAATTGTGGGCGGCAACATCTGCCACAATATAGCATTGGATCTTTTCTTTCACGTATTAAAACATGCTTGCCTGCATCGGCTGGCAGTGACACCATAGCTTGAGAATTTCATATGAACTTCACATTTGAAGTATCTAAATCTTTGAAGAACATTTTATTTTAGCAAATGTTTTAGTTCTATCAAGGAAGAGCCTGGAAAAGAGTTCTGAGTTCATAGGTACAGTATTTACTTGTCTGTTTTGTACCGCTAAAGTATTCTAGCTGCCCTCAGCTCAGCAGCTGGCTGCCAGGCTGAAACAGCCAGCAGATGAGAGCTGCCAAGCACTGCAGACAAAGAGCTGCTACAGAGGGAATACTTGCTAGTAGTAATAGCAAACCTGAATAATGTTTTACTAAGACAAATGAGCAGTCCTGACTTTTGTTTTTAATCTTTCAAAAATGCCAATGTTATTAGTTTCTAATGGTCTATCTCTATATGTTCATCAATTTAAATTGTCAATTTAAGAATTCAAGTTATTCCTGTGCTGTTGGCACTAAACAATACATTTGTCTGTAAAACAGGAACATCACATGTCCTAATGCTGCAAAGATCCTGACTATGTTTTTGTGTCATGTCTGTCATGTATATCATACTGATGTACATTGTGTTTGAATGTTCCCATCTAAATCTGGCCCAGACAGCTCAGTTGGTAGAGCATGAGCCTCTCAGTCTCAGGGTTGTGGGTTTGATCCCCACGCAGTGTAAACTGTAAGTTGCTTTGGAAAAAAGCGTCTGCTAAATAACTGTAACATAAATGACAAATGTTTCTCTCTGGCTATTGGACACCATATTTAATACAGACTGAAATGTGGCATTAATTGTTTGTATCAGTGAATGCACTGTATGTAGTTTTGAATCTTGGCTGCAGATTGACACCTCTTTCTCTCTTTCTCTCTCTCTCTCTCTAGGATCTGCTAGTCGTCGTTGCATGCTGGACAATAATGGAGTTGCTTTCTGGGGTCCTCCGAGCTTCGCCAGATGCGTCTCACTTGAATATAGATATTTACATTTATCTGTAAGTTCCCTTCTCACAAGGCAAATGCTCTTTATCCAGTTAATAAACACTCACAAACTCAGAACTCAGAAACTCCCTCAAGAGATGATATTTCTTTCATCTTCAGCAAGGCAAACTTTATTTTGACAAAAATATATTTCCCTTGTGATTACATCATTTGAGCGTGTTAGCTGCAGCATGACTTTCTACCGTACCTCCAGCCACCTTCATCAAACTTTCTCTCTCATTAGTGAATTTCGAAGAAAGTGAAGAATAGCTGCTGCAAGTAGAAATGCCATTCTCTGCCCACGTTTTACCTTCTCCACCCATTATGTAGCTTCATTCTTTTTGAAAAGTTTACTCAATATAGAGGAGTATCTTTATTCTAGACTCACTGCTTTCCTCAGCTTTGCACTCCCACTTATTGATAAATGAACATATCTTATGAATGTGTTCATCAGTCAGTCTGTTTTCCTGCTCTGTGAACTTTGACCTTTTCCATCACCAAGGTGATGACAGCAGGAGATGGGGGTCAGGGATTGAGCGTGACAGAGCTGATTGCACTGTTAGCTTCACTGCCAACCTTTCATTAACACCGGGAGTCAGTAATTAATTTTCTGATTGCTGATATCTTCTGTTCTTCACCAACCTCTTCTCTCTATCACTCTCTCTCGCTGTCTCTCTCTCTCTCTCTCCACACACACACACACTCTCTTGCTTTCTGTATCACTCTATGAAGTGATGCGATCCAACTTTAGCCTGAGAGTGCTGCTCCCTCTCTTTTTCTCCACCTAATTTGAGGGTGTAGGGTTTATGCACATATTCTGATCAATACTCTACTCTTCTCTTGAGAAAAAAAAAAACATCATCTTTGGTTTGTTTGGGCTTGCTGTTTCTGACATCTTTATTAGCTACTCACTGATAATCTTCTGGCTAAAAACCTTGCTGCTAAAAACAGTTGTGCAGTGTGCCTCTGAGCATGCATTTTACCATCTATAAAATGCCCAGCAGTGGTGAAGCCATCGACTTCCAATGCATTAAGTTGGATTGCCTCTCTCTCTCTCTCTCTCTCTCTGTCTCTCTCTTGGGAGTTGGGTATGTGAGAGGTGTGTACGTGTAGAGAGTGACAGAAGGGCTTTTTTTCAGGGTCCTTTTGGTTTCTCTCTGTCTCTTTTTCACTCTTTGTTTTGAATGGGTAGTGTTTAAAAGTTGTATAACTTTGTTCAAGTTTAAGGAGTGAGTGGAGTCTGTGCTTAGTTGTTTGGTGGCGGTGGCGGGATAGCATCCGGTGCTGTGCCTGGGCCCGGTGACACTGGAGGAGGTTTTGTTAGCTGTAGGGGAGCAGGTAGAATAAGATCTTTTATGAGAATGAAAAAAGCAGTGGTAGTGTTTATGAAGCAGGAAAGGTTTGTGCACCAAAAGTGGAGTTACTGTGAAGGGAGTTCATGTTCCAATCACGCCACTGCATTCGCCCAGCACTAGGATCACTATTTTGAATTTACCACTGATTATTTCAGATGAAGCTCTCAAGCCCGAGGTTTCCTGATTCAGAAAATTTGCAAGTGGTTTCAAGGGAATTTCATTGGGATGCAGGAGCGAGCAACAGAAGCATGTGCTGTCGCTGCGGAGAGAGATGTTCATGTTCCTTGACTTGCCTACGAAAACACTGGAGATGAATTTTCAGGTCATTCACCAAGGTAGAGCAAATAGCTTGCATGCTAGCTCTGGTAGTTTATGTTGTTTTGAGTGTGGAGAGGTGGGACATTAGATAGCAGCGTGCCCATGGATAAAACATGCCGATGTTGCGGGGCCTGGGGCCATGCCAGCGGGGGAAGAAGCGAGGGAGCACCCCCTTATGAGTGGAGCCCAACCGGAGAGCGCTGTAGCCAGCACTTCTGCCGGAGATGAGTCTACGGTGAGCAGTGAATCTCAGGTAAGCGTGGTTTCTGATTTATCTGGTGATAGTGGCGATGTTGTGGTGCAACAAGGGGTTCCATTGGTGAGTTCAGTGCCTTCCAATACTGGTAGGGCATTTACTGAGGATAGTGGTAATGGGGTTGTGTCAGCAGGGCAGAGGGAAGAAAATGTTGAGGTGGAGGTGGGGAGGGTTGAGGTAGACTTGGAGGAGACCCCAAGTGAGGGGTTTGAGTGAGATGAGTGTGAGCGGGGACGGATATATTGGATAGTGGAAGAGGGTGGTCATACAACTATGGGTGGCAATACGGTGAGTCAGACTCAGGTAGCTGTGGCCCCAGATCAGGAGGTAGGCAGTAAGGAGGTGGTAGGTGTAGAGTAGGGGCTGGGGTGGTGAATAGGGCCAGGTAGGGGCTGAGCTGGAGGAGTTGGAAATGATGGAAGAGGAGGTTGAGGAACAGGTTGAGGATGGTGGTGCTTTGTACTCTCTTGAAGAAATTGATTATTTCCTTGATGATAATTTTGGGAAGAGTGAAGGTGTTTTTTTTTATTGAGGATAGGTTTGTTGTACTGTATCTGTCAAATCCCTGATGAAGACTCATAGTTTAACTGAGCTTACAAAGCAAAAGCGTTTTAGGTTGAAGAAACTGGTATTTGGTATAAGGAACCAGAGGAGGCATTAAGAGCATTGGCAAAAAAAAGGAAAGTGACAGATAATTCACCAAGGGCGTATTGTAAACTCTCTTCTCTCTATATACTGTCTTTTCTGTTTCGTATTGTGTGTAAGAATAGGTTCATGGAATATGAATGGGGCAAGAGATAGGTACAAGAAAGCCTTAACTGATGAGATTATGAGGCAGAAGGGAGTCAGTGTAGTCTTTTTGCAGTCAGCGGGGTTCTTGCTGCATGTACAGTATGTATGAGACTGTATGAGCTTATTGATGCATTGAAGAATAGTAACCAGACTATTAGGCGTTACACTTGGGTTAAAGCAGTAGATGGGAGGGTCAGTGCAGCTAGGCTGGACATGCTTTATGTTAGCAAATCAGTACACAATAGAGTTTTGGGTTCTTTGTTTTTTTTTTTAGACCACCACATGGTGGCTGTTGATATGAATTTACAAGTTCCTTCAAGAGTCCTATTGACATTTGAATGTTAAATTATGTGAAGATTTATGGATTTATGTAATAGGTTTTCATTGTTATGGAGTAAAGACCAGGCAGATAAGAAAGCATGAATATGAAAATATGAAAATACATTTAGATAATAGTGGGAGGTGGGGAAAACACAATGTTTTATTTTATTTTTTTGCCAGAGATGCTCCTGTAATGGTGGACAGGGCAGAAGAAACAAGTGTTATACCTGCGGCTTTCTTTGGGTGTGGTGACTTCAGAAGAGGGGCAGATAAGAGACCTACCATGGATTTATATGAGGAAATATGTGGGGAATATAACATTGACATTCAGTGTGCAAGGGACACGTTTAAGGAGCTGTCTAGGCTTAGACCAGAGCAGAGGGAGGCAATAGATGCAGGTCTCACCCCTTGTAGGAGCTCACTACTGCAGTGCAGCAGCTGTCCCTGGGCCAGGCTCCAGGGATTGATGGCATTCCAGTGGAGTTCTACAGGCATTTTGGGGCAGGATCTGCTGGAGGTGCTTCAGGAAGCCTTCCAGAAGGCTATGCTTCCAAATAGTTGTCAGCGGGTAGTGTTTTTGATGTTGCCAAAGAAGGAGGACTTACTCCTTCTCAAGAACTGGAGACCTGTGGCACTTTGCGCCTGGATTAAACTACTCTGTTAAAATGTTGAGGCAACAGACTTAGAAAATGCTTGGGAGGTTTTTCCTATCAAAAATATATCCAGAATTTCCCCCCATGGATCAATAAAGTATCTATCTATCTATATTGGATTGGCAGGGTTAGAGGGGAAGAAAATGGGGCTGCTTTCCGTGAAGGCCTTTGGATTTGGGGATGGGTTCATTTCATGTGCCAGACTCTTGCCTCTGTTATGATCAAGGTGGCAGGTGGGCTGAGTTGGTCAGGGGCTAAGTATTGCACGGACAGTAGGGAGTGGGGCAGTGGCCTTGTCTGTGATAAAGCATGGCCACATATGAGAAGCATCTTCAGCCAGGGTGAATTGGGAGAAGAGTGAAGAGCTCCTGAGTGGAAGGTAGACAGGGTCAGGACCATTGAGGTTACCATGGGGACTGCAGTGGAAGAAGAGAGGTGTTCCTTGGCTCAATAGAGATGGCAGCTGAGAATTGTGAGGGAGTCATTGATAAGGTGGTTGCCAAGCTGTCTAAATGGCAGTGGTTGTTTCCACTAATGTCCTCCTTGGCAGGTTTAACTCTCTGGCATAAGTTGTATGTGATAAAAGAGCTGCAGAAGAGGCTGGTAGATTCTAGATACAAACTTCTGCCAGAAATTGTACATGCTAAGCTGGCTACCTGGTAAAGTAGGAAATGAGAAAATGTACTATTTATGAGGGAGGGAGGCTACAGAGGGAGGCTAAATTTTTACGTGTAATGAAGGGTTTGTTTATTTCTTTGTTTGTTTGTTTATTTATTAAGACAGGGTGATGGATAGTTTTAGCTTGACTTAATCGATTTTAAGTGTTTTTATTGCTGAATTTGTGACAAGAAAGAACTAAAATTCTTTTAGAATTCAAATTATCTCTCTGTCTCTTTCTCCCTCTCTCTCTCTCTCTCTCTCTGCCCCTGTCTTTTTCCTTTGCTGTATACTGTAGTTGCGAGAGCATCTTGCGAAGGGTCAGAGGACCCTGGCTGGGGAGGGCATGTCTCAGATCGTAAGGAGTCTCCTGGAGCTCTTGCAGAGGAGGAGCTACTACAGCGGTGACCTTCTCTTCTCCACGGAGATTCTGCGAAATGTGACGGACACCTTCAAAAGAGCAACCTACATCCCAGCTCCCGACGACGTGCAGGTAGGCAGGGCCAAGCCTACTCGTGTAGCCCACTCGAGCTGCGCACACAAACAGCACATACACACACACACACACACACACAGATACATATGCAACACCTCCAAATGTATTCATCGTAGAAACCCAGTTTTTGACTGCATGCGGGCAGCATAACATTGAACTGGAGAGTGAGCTGGAGAGTTGTTGTGGCCTCAAAAGGGATTTTATTTTGCAGGATTTTGTTATTTGAGCAGGTGCAAGGAATAGTCTCTTAGCCAGTCATTTGACATACAATATGCCTATGCAGTTTTACTTTAGAAGATTTGACAGACAATAAACTGCAGTGGCTGCCGCAGTACTAATGAAGGATGGATTCAGGATAGATGCATAATGGGCCACTTTTACAATAGCTATCCCTGCACTGTGCATACAAACCCATACAAATGGGATTACAGAACTGATCAGCCCTCCATCAACAACTGAGCACATCTCCATCTTGTCTCTTCTCAGAAATTCTTCCAGGTAGTCAGCTATATGTTGGACATGGAAAATGTAGAGAAATGGGAGGACGCTCACCAGGTAAGGCCTTCTGCATGGGTCTCGGTGGATGTGTGTGTGTTAATTGCTAGGTTGCACTCCAATGAATCTGATGGAGCATTTATGTCATTGTTTGAGTCATAAAAATGCACCTGTTTACCATACACAGTGTCTGCTTACTAAGTATACCAAGTGTGTGTGTGTGTGTGTGTCGGTGTGTATCGGTGTGTGAATGAGTGTGTGTGCATTCAGTTCTGGCCAAGATTATTGGCACCCTTGCATTTTATGCAGATAATGTAGAATATCTTCTTCGCCCATTCATCTATTGATTTACAACAGCACATGATCAAACAATACAAATTTAAATTGTTTAAAATTGAGAAGTGACCATGGTCATGATTAGTGGCTCCCTGTACAACAATTCAAATCAATTTTATTGGAGGAAATAGATTGTCATTTGCAGTATAATTCAACCCACATGAGACAGGTTACAGGAGCCCACATGGTATAAATGAACCAATTATCTATTTTAAAGTCTGTTCTGCTTCCCTGGTCATCTGTGAAAATGGTGAAGAGAAAAGAGCTGTCTCAGGATGTCAGAAAAACTATTACCACCAAACATAAGTGTTCACAAGGCTATAAGGCCATCTCTAAAGACCTTGGTATTCCTTGGTTTCCACAGTTTGCAATGTTATTAAGAAGTTTGCTGCTCATGGAATTGTTAAGAATCTCCCAGGATGTGGTGGTAGGAGGAAAACTGATCTCAAAGTCGTCAAAGCTTTGAAAAATAAACACCTCGCATGACATCCAAAGATGTCAAGGCTGTTTTTAGCCCGTACCATATGCCAGACACTGAACCAAGAAGGGCTTTACAATCAGAGGCCACGGAAGACTCCACTGCTGAAAGAGAAACACAAGAAGGCCCTATTGATCTTTGCTAAGACCCATCTGGACAAACCTAAAACCTTCTGGGAAAATATTCTGTGGACCAATGAAACCAAATTAGAGCTCTTTGGCAATGCAGATGCTACCTATAGTCAGATACGGTGGAGGTTCTATCATGCTTGAACCTATTAAGGGGAACATGAAGTCAGAAGATGACCAACGCATTTTGGAGCTAAATGTGCTACCCAGTGTCAGAAAACCGGGTGTAAATTGAAGGTCATGGGTCATACAGCAGGACAATGACCCAAAACACACATCCACAAGCACCCAGGAATGGTTCAAGAGAAAACGTTGGACTGTTCTGGAGTGGTCTTGAGCTCAATCCCATTCAAAGGAATCCTTCAAACACTGAAGAACTGGAGCAGGTTGCAATTGAAGAGTGGGAGAAACTACCAGCAGAAACTTGCAGGAAGCTTTACAAGATTACAAGAAACACTTTGAAGCAGTCATCATTGCCAAAGGCTGTGCAACTAAGTATTAGAAAAGGGGGCCACTAATCATGGCCATAGCCACTTGTCAATTTTGAAGCCATAAAAGATATTTTTACTGATTGTTTGATCATGTGCTGGTAAATAAAACAGATGAATGTGTGAAGACAGAAACAGAATGTGTGAAGAAATTATTTCAGAAGATATAGACATTATCTGCATAAAATGCCAATAATCCTGGACAGAACTGTGTGTGTCTGTGTGTGTGTCTGTGTGTGTGTGTGTGTGTGTGTGTGTGTGTGTGCGCATACGCATTTGTGTGTTTTTGCACGCTTGTGTGCTTTTGCGTGTGTGACCCAGTTCGATGCCCTTGAGTTAAGGTGTGTTTACTTCCCATCT
>OOFE01051421.1:19434-30042 GCA_900323365.1 Monocentris japonica | reverse complement strand
GGGGCCACTAATCATGGCCATAGCCACTTGTCAATTTTGAAGCCATAAAAGATATTTTTACTGATTGTTTGATCATGTGCTGGTAAATAAAACAGATGAATGTGTGAAGACAGAAACTTTTTTTCAATTATTTCAGAAGATATAGACATTATCTGCATAAAATGCCAATAATCCTGGACAGAACTGTGTGTGTCTGTGTGTGTGTCTGTGTGTGTGTGTGTGTGTGTGACCATGCGATACGCATTTGTGCGTTTTTGCACGCTTGTGTGCTTTTGCGTGTGTGACCCAGTTCGATGCCCTTGAGTTAAGGTGTGTTTACTTCCCATCTGGACACAATAAGCAACAAACCAAATATGATATTATACCCCTCTTTGTTACATTATACCGCCCTTGAACACATTCAATGGTCTGGGTAATGTGATGTGATAAATATTAACATTTCAAGGGGTGGAACGTGGTTCCTGGAAAGTCGCCCATGGATTATGAGTATGATGATTTCATGATTGACACCTCTCTCTCTCCCTCACCCTCCATCCCCAGGTTTCTCCCGGTGCAGCCGTGCTGATGAGGATATTAGAGGATTTCATCCACCTCATCGGAGAGGCTCAGAAGCCATTCCAGAGTTTCCTGGTGGTTACCAATAACCTCAGTAAGTATCACCCATTAACAAGGTCCAACAGGGAAGGATAAATGGTGTAATGTTCCCCTTGACACCACTGTTTAAAGACATTTTTGTCATTTTGTTCCACCAATATCTTGGTTGAGTATTTTTAGCATACTTCATCCTTAGCCAATTTTCCTCAATAGCATGTGTAACTTTTCCACACACACCAAAGCACTGCAAAAATATCCATTTAATCTGGAGTAAATGACTAGTGATGATGGATATTTTGATTCTTGATTCAAATGTCATTTTGATACTTGTGGAGTGACAGGTCGATGTTGACATGTTTTTCGAAAATTCCTGCATTGGAAACAAATGAAATGATCTCACCCCATTTGTAAGCAGATGAGACTAAATGGATTTTTAAAGTGGACATTTCCATTCTGCATTTCCATTCTTATAGTGCACCTTATCATCAACCAGTTTTCTTTGTTCAGCCCCAATTGGCACTACAGATAGTTCCAAGTGTTCCTTGTATCTCTTGTTTGTCCAGTGATAACCATCCAGCGTGAGCCCGTGTCAGCAGTCTCCAGCGATATCAACTTCCCCATGAAGGGCCGGAGAGGGATGAAGGACTGGGCCAGGACAGCAGAGGACAAGCTCTACATACCTAAAGAGGTCTTCACCATCTCTACTGAAGGTAGGACACAGAGAAAGGTCCAAAGTCCAGAATTTGGCTGGACAAAATGCAGACCACTCCACCACTATGGAGTGACACTGTGATGTTACCTTAAGACGAGAGAGCGGTTTCAGTAGGAGGGTTTGTCTGCAGTCTGTCTGCAGCTTCTCTGTCTTCAGTCAGATTTGATTGTTAGTTCACAAAGTTCTGGACTTGGTCTTGATTCTTACACCCATGATTCAGTGCACCTTTTAGGACCCCACTCAGCCATCGCTCTATCTCGCTCTTCAACCAAGTTTGGACCAGGTCACCAACAGGAGTTAGACACCGTTTCTCACCCTGAAATCAAACACTCAGAAATGTTTCTCATTGAAGCACATAGGAGGCTTCTCAAGGACACCTGAAGGATAACACTGAGAAGGAGTGTTGGACTGTAAAGAGGCCCTGGAGGGCTTCACAAGTAGACGCTGGTCTTTCATCTGTGAAGAAGCCCGCTGCATCCCCTTGAATACACCAAGTCCTCGTACCGTCCTGAAAGATGTCTCATCGTCTTTGGCAACACAAGAAAGTTGACTGCTGTTAGTCTTAACCGTTGTGGGTATTTCTCCTTTGGTTTCAAGTACAGCCAAGAAACAGGCAACGTGATTGTCTAAACCCACACCTAGAACAAAAGGAGAAGAGAAGAGAATAATATATCAAGAGAGCCATAAAGATAAAGCACAAAGAAGAAGCTTGGAAGCATAGGAGCAAGAACAACAAAAAGAAAGTTACAAAGGGAAACAGAAGGACTGAGCCCAACTGAAAGAAAATGGCTCACACGAGATAAGAGAATTACTCTGGCAGATGCCATCCTCTACCACTCCAGGCAAAGGTCACGTCCCACAGGAAATTACATCGGCAGACTTTCTGTCTTACTCCCCGCCCCCTGCCACGATTGAAGTTCAGAGACTATAGACAGAGAGAAGGGAGCTGTCTCTCTGACCTCTGACATTGCATCCCCAGCTCTTTGTGATTGGCACTGAAGACATTTCATCCTAACATCAGTGGACCTCATCCCAACTCAACTCACCTTACTTCACTTCGCTCTATCTCTCTCAGCTTACAGTGTGTTCATTCTGCGCAACGCTGGTAGACCTCCCATTCACCCTGCCTATAGGTTGCCGGTTTTTCACACTTCATGGAGCAAGATCAGATATCTCAAGGATGAATCTTTTTTCCTCCTCTTAAATCAAAGGAGGAAAAAAGGGTGGCAGCTACGACTTGTGGAATGCTGCTATGCCATGAAGCGTTCTCTGCTGCTCTTCTCCTTCACTTATCCCCTCTGTCTCTTTCCGTTTGCTACATCTCTGTTTTTGTCCATCACCCTCCTAGTTTCTGGCAGGGAATGTCCTCCCTTCTGCAGTGCTTGTATGAATGACTTAGGGCTGTGCTATAATATGATGCTGATTATATTGCCATTTTAACATATGCTATTTGGTAGACAATACCATTATTAGGATTCTTGGCCCCAGTGGGACCTCTGCCTCTTCCCATTGACAGTCCACGGGCTGAGGCCTTAAGTTGATTGTTATCTGTTTGTTTGGTTCATTTAACATGTAATGAAAGCCTATCTCAGATGGACAGCTTAAACATGCTTACAAATGCACATATTTAGGCACACACACACACACACACACACACAGCCAATTGATAGGACTCGCTTCATGGGGCAGAGGCTGGGACTGTTCTTCACTGATTCTCTAGGTGACAAACTCTCTCTTTCTCTCTCTCTCTCTCTCTGTCTGTCTCTTTCTCTTTCTCCCACACACACTCACACAAATCCATAGACACACACTCTCTTTCTCACAGGCACATATAAGCAAGCAGAAATGCATGCATGTACTAAACATGCCTTTGCTGGTATATGTGCATGGTCAGACACTGTTAGGTTTTAATTATTACTCCAGCTAGCCTGCAGACCACATCAGCTCTAATCTACTATTAATAGTTACATTTAAGATCAACAGCTTAACCAGGTTAGAATCAGCTATGTTTAAATGAATAGAGATTTGGTAAGAATTGTTAAGTTTTACAAGATGTTGGAATACAAATCATGAAATCACTGACCCTATATACAGTAGCTACAATGGAAATCGCATAACAGTCAATTCATTTTTCCAGGCTTGAGTACATTATCCCGCCAGTCCCTTCGTCTGGGAAAAAAAGACAAGAAAGTAAGGAAGAAAGGATATGAAGAATTGTTTCGATGCAGTCTTTGATTAAAACCATCAAGTATGGCTTTGTGTCAACTCTGAGCATATCTTTTCCTGACAAACGACAGATTAAAGTTCACAGCTAGTGACTGGTGGTTTTCCATTTAGCGGGCTTACAACTGGCCACCAATCATTTCGATGTTCTCACAAGTGTGGGGTGACAAAAAGTCAGTTCGTGGGAAAATTAAAGTTTTGTGATTGAGTGGTTTTGTGGTATTAATCAGCCCCACATACCAACTATTGGTGTGTTTGAGTGCCACCCCCCACCCTTCCTCAAACTGATTTACCATTTACCCACAATACACTGACTTTTCATTTGCATGCCTCTGCAGACGGTGTCCAATTAGGATCCATCACACTCACAGGCTCTCTCATGCCGACTTTGATCTTTTTTTTTTGCCTCCTCACAGTCTCACAATTGCTTTTTTTTCAGTCAAGCTTTTTCTGTTTCCTCCTCCTTATCTCCTCCTCTGTCTTGCGTAGCTATCTCTCTTCCTCTATATTACCTCTTAGGCAGCAGACAGATTTTGGATGAGTCACCCAGTATGTCTGGTATGATCAGCCCCTTCCCCCTCTTTCACTCCCCCTCTCTCTGTCTGTGTTCTTCCATTGCTTCTCTCAACCTAAAAGGGCAAGGGAGGTAGAAGCATCTCTCGACATGAACTCTTTCCTGTCACTCCCTGTCTGCTTCCTTCTGCCTCCCTCGCCTGAGACAAAGTGACATTTACAGAGGGACGCTACCTCTCCTTGGGAACCCCTGCTCTTTTTGGTGAGAGAACAATGAGGGGAGAGAGTGATGGGAGGTAAGAGAAGTGATTGAAAAGACGGACTGTTGAAAAGGGTGAAAAAGTCGAGGGTGTTGGAGAATGGCAGCAACAACACAGAAGGATGAGAGAGACGAAATGTTGAGGAGGAGAAAAGAGAGGGGTGCTGAAAAGGGGAAAGGAGATGAAGGTAAAGGTGGTGGAGAGAAGGGTGGTGTTTCAGACAACACTTTGAGTTTGTTGAAGTCATCCAGCTGCAGTTGATCACATGCTGGTAGCTTTTGAATTTCTTGGTTGCAGAAATGAGGCTTCTGAACAAAGCAGTGCAGTTAGTAAGAAAGAAACGAACAATGGAATCAAACCCTATGTTGATCTGAGCAGTAGGTGAGTCACACCAGCTGGTAAAAGACACCAAAAATTGACACCAATATTATCTCCACCCACACTATGTGTACAACCTGGAGCTTGGAATGGAGCCAGGGACATAATTTCAACTCAACACTTGGCTGTCTTATTGCCCTTTAGGAAATTTTTAGGCTCAAATTTAGGCTCCACCCACTTTCACCCACCCAAATTCCTTTTTTTATATAAACCCCAATTTCCCATATTCTTCTTTCTACTCTATTTTAATGTTCATATTCTATTTTTTTCCTACAGTATTCTATTAGTATTTGCTGCTGCAATGACCCAGTTTCCCTACGGGGATCATTAAAGTTTCATCTCCTCTCATCTTTGTCTTTTAAATCAATCAGGGCAAAAAGAGCAAATGTGACTTTTCACCATTAAATATGACTTTATACGGCTTCAGCTGTCAGCGTTGTCCAAAGAAACTTTTTTTTTCTGTCATAAAATTATCTAATCTGTTTTGGGCTAACCTTGGATATCTTTTTGGCCTGATCAGCTGCTGTGTTTCCTGTGTTTCAGAGACAGAGACGGAGTCAGAAGCTACGATGTACTATGTGATCGGAGCCATCCTGTACAGGACATTGGGCATCATCTTACCTGCACCAAAGTGAGTACTTCTCCTGTGTTCCAGTGTGTATTTGCTCTTTCATTTTCAACATTTCAAACTATTCCCTACCTTCTACTCTTTTGGATTTTTTTCTTGCCCTTTCCTCTGTCTCTCTGCATCTCTGCCAATTCTTTCTCTATCAATACCTCACCCTTTTGGTCTCCTGTGTATTTTCTCCCCTATTTTTTTTTTAATTTTTCATTTTCTACCTTTCTATTTCTATGCCCTTTCTTCTGTCACTTCTTCCCTCTATCTAATTCCAACTTCCAATTCTCCATCTATCTTTTCTTTCATATCTTCTCTCTTGCCTTGCCTCTCCCCTCCCTGTGTCTGCCTAGTTATCAGACGAAAACCTTGGATCTCTAAAAAAGTACATCACTCAGGAATTGGCGAAATATATATTTTTTTGCATAGACAGCCGTGTATTTTGAGTGGGTTTTGAATGGGTATGGGCCTTGTGGTTCCTGAAACTTTATGAAACTTTAACTTCCAAAAAGGAATTACAAGGTTATTGTGATATGATGTTTGTGCTGGCCCATGGCCCTATTATCCAGGTTACTGCCCTTGGTTGTGGATGAGTAGGGCCTGTGTATAACCCCGTCCTCCCCAGTTCTGCTGAATTCTCATCGGTCCAGGGCTGTTACACTTAGGCGTCAGCTTCCTCTCATTGTCTCATTATTTGTTTTATTTCATTTAATGTTTTGCAAATACACTCAAAAAGCCTTAAAAGCTCTGCGGGGGTCGGGTATGAACTGTTCTGTGTGTGTGTGTGTATGTGTCATTGTGTGACACAGACAGCAAAAGAAATCGACTCACCAGCATATTCCATTATATTTCTCTCCACTGTGCAAAATATCAGACAAGCAAAAAACAAAAGTCAAACTTGAACATGCAGTACAATTCTCAAAGATGACACTCCATTGTGTGTGTGTGTGTGTGTGTGTGTGCATGCGCGTACATGTCTGTAGTCCCCCTGCGGTGATCAACTCCAAGATCCTGACAGTGACGGTACGACCGGAACCACAACCCAGTGAACCCATGGTGGTGGTGGAGCTGTCACCACTTCTCAACGTAAGTACTGTAAAAAAATAACATTGTTTCTTTATTTTTTGAAACTTTTTTATAGCCTTTTCCAGCAATGCCCTGCCTCACACTCACACATTTATATACACTTGGGAGCTGCCCAGTCACAGTCTTCTACTGTTGGCCACTGATGGCAGGCAGTAGATGGCAAGGGTAAAGTGTAACGGTAGTGACATAGAGGGGTGCTCCTTGATAACCCCAATGACACGCTATGTACCGCTGTTGGCTAAGGTAGGTAACTGGTGAATGGAGCCATCTGATGAATCACTGTTGATTTATGACGGTGTGGCCTGATGTTTGCTATGGTGTTCATTTGGTGGTTTTTGTATCATTCATATAACATCTGAATCGGGCTCCTGCGAGTGTTTGCCCTGGATTATGGCACAAGTAATAGTAACATCTTGTCATCTTGTAAATATTGATGAATGAAGTGGACCCAGGATAGTCTTGTAAATAAAGACATGCCAGTGAGTAAGATGTTCAGAGCAGGCCAGCCAACCCGAGCTTACAAGGTGCAATGGTGCGTGAGTGCTTTACAATTTGTTATGAATCTCAAGGCTCCACGATAAAGAGTGTCACTGAGAGGATGCATGCAAATATAGAACATCGCTGTAATCATAAAGAAAAAAGGACAGGCATAAAAGTCTCTTTTTGGCTTCAAAAGAAAAGCAAGCCTTGTTCCTAAAATAAAAACCCAACCTAACTGCGCCTAAATGGGAGGAAAAGCGCAGTAGGGGATGTGTCAGTAATGATCAAGCAGCGCAGTGCAGTTTTGGTGTCAGGTATTATGGGGATTTGCGTTGCCTGCCTGCTCAGACTATGTCAAAGGCACAAGGTGCAAAGTGCAGACGGGCTCTATACTTTTTTCATGGCTTTACCAAGCTCCAGGCTGTTCTCTTCCATCACCAAATTGTCAGAGCGCCGTGGAGCAGAGGATGGTAATACTGGTAAATGTACACATTTCCCAAGATAAATCTGGTGAATGGAAAACACTAATTACAGTTGCACAACGCTCTCACAGTGCTTGAGTGTCCTACTGATTATATTTCTGCAACACGCTGATTGTGCATTGTCCAATGCTACAGTTCTGCACCTAAGGGTGTTTTGATTCATTTAATCAGATTAGGATATCAACTGAAAAGTATTGGTTGTAGGAGAGCCTTGATAACAGGTTACTGATGTGGAGGCCTATGTTCAATACTCTTTATATTCCTTATACTCTTTTATTATCTTATATTTCTTTGTATTCTTTAACATTATATAATCCTTTAGATTCTTTATTATCCTGTAGTTATTAGCCTTTGTATGCACTAGGTGAAATACCAAAATGATCCTTGTGATTCCCATGACATGCTTCCTTTAGGATATGTGTGCTCCCTTTATATTCATCTTCATTCATCCATTCATCCATTCATTCATTCTTTCATCCACCCATTCATTCATTCATCCATCCATTCATCCATTCATCCATTCATTCATTCTTTCATCCATCCATTCATTCATTCATTCATACATACAGGTCAGACCGGTCTAAAGCTGCCTCGAGGGCAGAACATTGATAAAGCCCCACTCTCAGTCTTATTCCTTTGGTAATGTCCACTGACATACCCCAGGGCCCCTCTGTTCATCATATCATATATAAGGTTGTCTTGTTTTTCTTCAGAGCAAACCTTCATAGACTAACTCTGTTACCTATGTACGTCTGCTCTCCCTATGCATGTGCCTGAATAAAACTTTGACTTTTGATTGAACAACACCTAAAACTGAGTGAGGACCCTTGTTTTCCTCGACAGGGACCTCATGGAGTTATATTACACTAAAATAATTTAATTGTGAGGCGAGCTTGTGATGGCATACACATCTTTTTACACATGGATGGAAATGAATTGTGTAGGCTACTACATCCACTATTGGAATAAAATGTAATCAGGCATCAATTTATTGGGCAAACTACATCAATGTTGAATACATAGGCTGTCAGCAGAGCAATGTCTTATCTGCCTACCAAAAGTAAAGAGGTACACACACCAATACGTACCAGTTTGGCAAAAGGCCTCAGAGAGAGAGGCCACTGAGGGAGAGCCTCGCTCTACTGCGACTCGCGTTTTCCCACTCACATTAACCCAGGAAATGTACAAATTTACCAGATTTACCAGATTTACCAGATTTACCTTGGGAAGTGTGCACATTTACCGCCCTGCTGACTTCTGCTTCCCCAGTTCAGATGAAAAAGATTCTGCTGTATGCTATAAAGCGCCATAGCGCTCTGTGGATTGTCTGAATAAATGCAGACCTTTCTGACTTCTTTATACCGCAGTGTCTCCTGACACCTATTCAGTTTATATTACAGTGGAGTGTGTTATTATAAATGACTCATGGAGCGTCTTCAGAGGAAAGCACCAAGTGCAGGTTTAATGAGAGCACTATTCACGACCTCAATAAGATGTGGGGTTCGTTAGCCATTCTGTTGTGAACTGGTGGGCACAGTTTTGAAAATAATGTTGAATATTTCATTATTCTCTATAGACTACACAAACAGGCACACACTCATATACATGTACATACAGTACTGGGCAAAAGGCTTCGGGACATGTAAAAGAAAATCTGTAAAGTGAGGATGCTTTCAAAAATAATGAAATGACAAGTTTCTAAATATCAAAAAAATACTATAAAGAGCAGTAATGTAAAACACTAATGCAGGAAACAAAAAAAAGACCAAATTTATATAAAAAACTTAGACTTTTGCACATTACTGTACACAGTACATACACACACACACACACTTGGCCTGGAGTGACGTACTTAGGATCTGCAAATGAGTGTCTCTCTGTGCTCACCAGGACTTGGAGGTCAGCATTATTGCATAGCGCTTTATCATAAAGACTGTATTCATAAAGACTGTATTCATTCTCCATCCCTCACCGCTCCATCGTGACACTGATTCACTTCATAACCATGGCCTTCCTCTTTTTCATATATCTGCTTGTCTCTTTATTCCCCATTATTCTGCTTTATGGATTTCCTTTCCTGCCTGATATACCTGGCTTTCTTGAGATGATTTCATATCTGTCTTTTTTCTCTTTTTCTTGGTATCATTTATCTTTCTCTCTTTCCATTGTATCTGTCTCTTCCTCTCACTCTCTCTCTCTCTCTCTCTCTCTCTCCCCCCTTCTCTCTGTGAAACGTTTTAACATATTTGGCTGAGCAGAAGTAGGTTAATGCGCCCAATGTCAGAAGAGGTTGTTGTCTTACAGGCTCCTGCTGGCCCTAGCATGCTACTGTGTACCACTAACCCGAGGCTCCCGCTGAGGAAAAGCGCTGCTCTGGGACACAGTACAGCACAGGGCTAGGACAGTGTGTGGAGGGCAAATACACTCTGGCACATATGAAAAGATACCACAACCAGTGTTAGGAACGCTCCTTTGAAAGCATCGTTTTACATGCTACCAGTTACTTCATATTGGAGGAAGCTGAACTACAGCAAAACAGCTTTGTTACCTAAATATGATTACTTTGTAAAAGAAAGATCATATCTTTATCTGCAATGTCATGTAATACAAAATATGACTGCAAAAAAAGTGATTAAGATGGTAACAAAAGTTGTATTTTATTTGAAATAGAGAGCAAAGAATGTGCATTGTGTTTATAATACAGCTGCCTGCCAGAATAGTAGAGTCTAGATGTAAACAAGCTAAATTAACCTATTTGGTTTGTCACAGGACAAAGTGCAAGTAATTTTCTTTTTCTTTTTTATGTAATTAATGTAATAATGCAATGCAATGCAGTAATCTCTCATCATCTCTTGCGGTCTTGATTCAACCAATGATGTTCAATGAGAGGCAGCGATAAAAAAAAGATATTTAAAAATAATAAATAAAAGGATGAAAAATACAATTCCATTTCCTTTTATAGCCAAAATATTTGGTGGCTGCAGTAGTATTATTTAAAATGACAAAATGACCACCAAGCTACTGCAAAATGTGGTTAAATTACTAGTTTAATTATATGTAGTGAAACTACTGGCCAATGCTGCCCACATCTTGCAGACACACACACACACACACACACACACACACACACATACTGCACATGCATGCATTTTCACAGACACATGCACAGACATATGCGTGTGCCCACACATATGCACGCAGCCTCTCAGACAAACACACACACACACACACACACACACACACACACACTCTCTCACACACACA
>OOFE01051418.1:7035-20620 GCA_900323365.1 Monocentris japonica | reverse complement strand
CCGTATTCCAGATCTAAAAGAGCAATGAAAACCCTGGCTTCCACAACTCATTTTCTTTCCATCTGTGCTGCAGTTGGTCGTAGGAGTTTCTTGACGCTTTGCTTGCTCGAGGTAAATGTCACATTACATGTAACGCAGATGTGTGTAATGGAAGAGAGGTGTTTGGGGTCACGTGTTTGTTCAGCAAATAGTTAATGCAGTGTGTTCTCTCAGCCATTCACAGAAGTATTTACAGCTTGCCTTTAATGGGATCTCGCCTCAAAAGGGGCCAACTGATCAGCAGGGCTCCTAGCTCTCTAGTAAAAAGAAACATTTCTCACTTCTTACCATTCTGCTGTCTAGGGAGATTCACATGGAGTGTTTTTGCCTCTCTTTCACCCCTACGTTGCAGAAGAGTGCATTCTGGAGGACCAATGAATAAAAATGCCATGTCAACCAGGAAAGAAGAAAGAAAATCTCCACACAGTCCTGCCAGTGATTTTCCCCTCTTGCCTTTACCATGGAAAGCTAGTAAAAAGTTCACCTTCCTCACACAAATTGGCCAGGAGATTTATTTCTCCCCTGACATTCTCTCTGGAGATGCCTCCGGGCACCTGGGCGTCTGCTCTTTGGAGGGAGATGACAGGGCTATTGTTAGGGGCGTCGATAGTGCATAGCTATTCTCTTGCCTCATCCCCTCTCCCCCCTTTCTTTCTTTCTCTCTCTCATTCTCTTTCTTTCTCCTTATGACGCCTGTCAAAAAGTGATGACAGCCACTTAAAAGGCAAAGGCCAAGACTCACATCTGTCTATTTCACCTTATTAATTTCAATATCATATTCTTCATCATATTCAATATCCCTAGAGACAATCTGGCCAAATCCGGGGTGTCAGGTAAGAATGTACATTATGACAGAAGGTAAGTGTGACACTCCCTTGGGTTTAACAATTCTGAATGGTGATTCTCACTCAATCTGTCGCTCTTCCTTCCTTTCTTTCTCTCAATCATTCTCCTTCCATCCCACCCTCCTTTCTGGGAATAATGACGGAGGTTCTTAACAAATACTGGAGAAAAATCTGGGACCATTTAACAATGTGTCCATTATGGACCACCATAGCCAAGGCGTGCAGAGAGATAAGTGCTTTGGATTGAGGCATTCACTGATTGTCAGCGGCTCATAGCATGCTATTGTATTCAGGAGTATGGCTGACTGGGTCAAACTGTGACTGCTGCTCCCGTAGGGCAGCAGGGGACTCTGGGAAGGTGACGTGGGTGTCAAGGCAACTGGGACTCGCATATAGAGACGTCATCGAGGCCAGATTAGGGGAGTATGACAGGGCAGACCCCTAATCCATCATCTGGGAGATTACAGGAACATGACACAGCGTGCCACCAAATCCCTTTAATCATCCAAATGTTCTATCCTCAGCCAATGGTGCTGTGAGAAGTCTCAGGAACAATAAGGGCTCAGGGGAGAGGAGTTGTCGCAGATCATTGTTCCCCGGGCCTTGCTGGCTTGCCTCATGACACTCACAAGCAGCTTAGGTCTCAGCAATATGGAACAGCTACTCTGGATGGGGCCAAGTCAATTAGGCTGGACCACTGTTTTTATGAGAAGGGATGTTAAAGGGACAGGGGACACGGGGACGAGCAGGCCGTGCTTGTCTTTGATATCCTACGGGGTTAGACAAATCTCTCTGTAGTGTCTTACGAGAAAGGGATATTAGATGACAGACCAGCTTCATCGGGCTGAGTCCATCTAATTACAGCCTAAGAAAACAAACTGTTTTGATCATGTTCCTTCAGAAAAGATGAGGTTTATTTGTCCATGTGGACAGGGAAGGCAAATTTAGAAAAAGTATAATACGGAAGGTGGGGCAAATTCTCTTCCACATCATATAAGTTGAAATGGAGAAAAATAGAGAGAGACACTACTCTGAAATTCCCCTCAATTTAATAAACTTACTTACAGAGTGTAAATGTCACAAATAACTGCATAGCACCCTGTTCTTTGAGCGTGTTTTTGACTAGGACTAAGCTACAAGGACACATCTGAACTCAATATTTAATAAACTGGTTGTTTGGATTCTCTAATTCATGTATTGCAGCTGTTGCATTGTTGAGTTGAATGTTATTTTTGCCTATCTGATAAATACAGGGGTAACAAGTGGATACATGCGATCTATTGCTGTCTATACTTGCATGCTGCATTGTGTAGGCAATGCTTCAATATTACTGACTATTTTTTTTTCTGGATGTACAGCTTGTCACTAATAAATAACAATATTGAACTCCAAGCAGGCTGTGACCTTTCTTGAGCATGTTTCCAATTACACACCTACAAACCACTCAACTATGCTATGAGAAATCTATGAGCCGTACATGTGTCAAGGTGCAAGTTACTGTATGTATGTCATAAATGTAACAGTACCAACAGCTAAATAATTCCTTGAAGAACATTACTTTGGCAGAGGCTTTCAAGCTATGTTGCAAGAAAATAGCATGATGGCCTCCAATAAAAAGAATTCTGAATGAAGTAGATCCTGTGAAGTACAATATCTATATCATTTTTTATGAGGAAAGATTGCTTCACAGCTTCACAATTTTGGCTGATTTGAACATTGGTCCTTCCTTTACATAGCCCATAGATTCGAATAGGGTTTCTGTGACATCATAACATCATAATAACAGTTGCCAGAGTTGATATCAGTCTATACCGGTGACAAATCTATATTTATGTACTTTACACAAACTCATTCATCTTAAAATAAAATGTTTATCAGGCTTGCACATCCACACCTTATTAAGCTATCGATTTGCGATGGGCTGATTTTGCTATTTAGGCATTATTTACCTGGGCAAGGCAATTTCTTTCAAACTTACAAATTCTAAAACTCCAACAGCTTGGCATAAACATTTTTTCCAAGATGGCCAATTCATAAATATAAACTGACTAAGACTAAAACATAAGTGAGCATTTATGAACAAACACTATAGCGTTCCTTTTCCTCTATTTTCAATCCATAGAAATGTTCTATAGAGAGAAAATTGCTGTGAAGCTCTATGACGACCAGAACTGTCGGCATTGGCAGAAGATTGGGATTGCTTAAAGGATGTGGATGTTATATCAAAGGAATGTGTTAGGAATGAGAACATTCAGGAATGTGAATGTGTTGTGTTAGATAAAAGCAAAAATATGCCCAATATTGACAGAGAAAAGGCTATTATATATAGAGCTTACAGAGGGACAATGAAGTTTGGTTTGAATTGAATTGAACTCAACTGAACTCAACTGAACTCAACTGATATATAATTTTAAACCAGGAGGATAGGTGTGGGTAGTGAGGAAGAGGCTGAGCAATGTACAGGCGATGAAGGAGCCTGACCTGGTGGCAGAGTTGTGCCAGGCTGTGGCAGCCGTGATAGCAGCTGGGTCCGTCTGCCATATTTGAGGCAGCTGGGGTGGCGTCAGATGAGATTCACGCCAAGGCACATTCCCATCACTGGACATCACCATTCTTCTCTCTTCCCCTCAAACAATGACTTTGATACTGTGTTTGTGTAAGACTATGTGGATGTTTATGTGCATGTTAGTGTGTGGGTGTGTGAGAGAGGGGTAGAGAGAGAGAGAAAGAAATAGAAACAAAAAGAGAGAGCGAGAGAGAGAGAGAGCGAGAGAGAGAGATTTACATGCCTTTTTCTGATGGAGACTTGAGTCTCCATGCCTTAGAGGCCATGTGCTGCACATGCTCCATATGTCAGGAAGGGCACTCAGCAAACAGGCATATATGGTTGTGTATACATGTTAATGTTGGTGTGTGTACTAATGGCCCGATGGTGAGTAACTAATGGAGACTGGCGTGTGTGGGCCCTGCAGTGCCATGTGACAGGGGACAATCGGCACACCTGTGCTCTCATCTGCTATGCCGTGGGTGGACTGATATTAAGTCATTACTGCAGGCACTGCCAACGCACTCCGATTCTGCACATGGTTGCCCGGGTGAGTGTGCTGCCATTGGATCATGCAGGCTGCTATTTTCATCAGCCTAGTCTCTTCTGTGAACAAATAAATGATAAAAAACAACTCAAACAACTGCTGTTGAGGATGCTCACACGAAGCACAAGCTCTTTGGCAGTGAGATAGTCAAATGAACAAAGGAAAGACATAATTAATGGCAACACAGAATTAAAATGTTTGCATACTTCTTAGGGAGTGAGATACTACACAAAACCCTTTGTATCGTATCAATGGGTTAGGGCCTCCTGGGTGTGAGTCAATCAGCAGGTAATCAGGGCATGGGAAGCAGGAAAAGTATGTTAGACCATTCACAGTAAGATGGAGAGATGGCGATTATACACCCAAGCAATAAGGCAAACCTCAGCCGATTGCAATCACTTGTGTTCGAGCGACTGACTCACCTTGCAACTTCTCCAAGGATTCAAAGGGTTCTTTCAAATGTGAACACTGCAGTCATTGTTCTGGTGTGGTGCAGAGCACACATTTATGGACAGTTCTATGAAAATAGCACATGCCATCCAACTTTGTAGTAATTGCAAAACCACCCACCATGGGTAAAAACCTGAATCCTCCTCTATGCCGTGTGTTTTATGTTAACTGCACTAAACACTATCCAGAAAGCAGACTCCCTGAGCAGAAACATGCTAACAGAGCAGGGCACATGGACTACCCTAAGGCCAGACATTTCAGGATCACAATGACAGCAATGCCTGTCTCACAGACAAGGCTTCACACCATCATGTACCATGAAAAAATGTTTTTCAATTGCTTGAGATATCTGAAATTCTTAAAAACTAGCTATTTCATGAGAACCATTTGCAATAATAGACATATTGCATTCTTAATAGAGGTTTACAAAAAACACCTATGGCCTACCCAACCACACACCACACACACACACACACACACACAGTGTATATGCACTCCCTTAGTGATGAAATGCATCTGCCGTTGCCCCCATCCTTCCTTTGGAGGGATGTACCTGGAGTTTAGAGTAATTGTGTTTCCTGTTTCCAAGACTCAACCTCTGGCCATTCTGTTGCTTTATTCATGAGAGGGATAGGAGGAGAGAGAAATGAAAGAGCGAACATGAGACCTGGGAAGAATTCTTAACGAGATGGGATGAAAAAGTAAACACAATCTCCCGCAATTTGACTATCAATCAGGGCAGCATGTCTCTGGGAGAGGGGGCCTAATTACAGCCCAAATGAACATTGACTGTTTTCTAATGGAATTATTCAGACGGCCTGTGTTTGTATATGCCAGTCCCTCATTTTCTATTCCCATTCATTAGGCTGCATTACACTTTGGTGCTTTTTGGCAGCTGATATTTTTTCAGCAAGTTCAGAAGCCAGCTCATCCTCAAAAAGATTTATTCTCCCTCAACGTTTCCTCCGACCCAGCCCCACCCCATCACCAGCCTCTCTTCCTCTCTGTCCTCTGGGTGGTTTGGCAGGAGTGACTACTGTTAGCAGTGGCATGATGAGTTGGGCAAAGGATTATGTCTCTGTGGCTGGCCAGTAACCATGCGTAAAAAGAAACACTGTAGATGACTGGATTTTCACGCCTGCTGTCAGTAATGGGCTCGGGTAAATGCGGGTAACATGGTGCAGCAGGAGATGCACCATGTGCACCAGAAAGAGAGAGAGGGAGAGTGCATGAGAGAGAGAGATTAAAATATAATATCCCAGGCCTCATTTATGCTCCCTGTTCCTCAGGCTATTGCTGCAGACTGAGTACATCTTTTGTGCTTACAGTAACTTCACTCTATGAAATGACCTCCATTTGAGTTATTTGAGGAGCAGTTGTATAGTTCAAGGTGGCTTGAGGCCATGCTCCAGTAAGTCTTTTGGGAGCGATGCTCTTCTAGTTTGAGCTCACAGTCCTATCACAGCATGGATGTTGAATTTGGGTTGGGGAGACACTGTGCAAGAGCGACACGATGCCACTGTTTGGAGTCGACAGGACTTCATGAAGCTTGATGGAAGTAGCATTAAAGATGCATAATGTGTCTTGACTACCAACGACAACCTATGACATCTGTGTCCATGTTTCATGCTTGCTGTCACAAGCAGTTAAGACACGGTGCTTGAAGTAATCATCGAGAGTATGTATTATATGTGGATTTCAGAGTCCACCCTCACATTGTGTGGTGTCATGTGGCATGATGATGGCAATTTTATAGAAAATCAACTTCGTGGAATCGCCAGTGATGGTAGGTATGCGTGCTAGTACATGTTAGATCAGGCTGTTTTTATGCATTTGATGCCCACTAGTAAGAAAAGTTTCCTCCAAATGTTATACCACTTTGCCAAGAACATATTTTAGTTAATTTCTGTATTGATTTGTTTATGGTACTTTCTAATGAAATGGAGAAGAGTACACAATGACTAGACGCAGAGAAAATAATACAATAGGCTGCACAGCAGAATGAAACTTCATGGTAACAGGGAGATGGTCGAGGGGAATGTGACACCTTGAATCAATCTGGCAATCTGCGTAGTCTAGAATGAGGAAGAGAGAATGTGATCCTCTGGGATGAAAGGCTGGATTGGGAAAGAAAAGCATATGCAGAAAGGACTTTGCTATGGGGAAAGGTAAATCTATTTACAGCGGCAATGTCTTGGGAAATAGGAGGGGAAGAGAGTGGAAAAAAAGGCTTCAGGAAAGATTTCACCAACGCGCAAGGCAAACAAACAAAACAAAGAACATGAAATGGAGCGAGAAGCAGAGCTTCAAAGCCTGCAGGTTGATTCTCAAAACGAATTTTATTAGCATGCTGTCGACTGAAGGACATCTCTTTAAAAAAAGAAACATTGGAAAGCCACTGGACCAAAAGATGAAGCCAATTACGGCAGTAACAAAGGTAGTAATAACATTGCTAATGATAATGATAATTAAACAGAAGAATCATGTAGCTATCTGTGAGAATATGCTGTGCTTAAAAGTATGGTGACCAGAATTCATATGCAAACAAAGCACATAAGAGGTACTTAGGTGAATCATTAATACTAGATGAAGAAAAGGCCCATCGCTCACTGACTGACATCCAAATCATTCAGCACTCTGGAACACTGGAAATAATTAAGAAGTGTCATACCCATGAAGAGAAATGGTGCATGGTGATGGTTCCAGGGTTATGGCCTGGAGATAGCACTGCCTCCGTGCTACGCTGCAGTTCTCTCGAAGTCTCAAGCTTTTGAATGCTCCTCTTGCACTCTATGTCAGGGTTTTACAGGCCCTTCTGTCTCTTTCTAGCACCCATCAAATGTGTTGGTGCAAGTGTCGTGGCTATAGAAGAGATGTTCTGTACTGTTTCTTACACATCCTCTTAATCCTCGTCTTGGCAAATTGGGGGGATGATTACGGCTATAAGCGATTTCACTACATTACACAGATAAGACCATTAACAATAGCAACTTCCAGCATTTCCAATCTTGGCATTAAATAGCTTCAGCTCTCCTGTGAAGTACCTATGAGAGAAGTGACTCTCCAAGCATTTTGGCAGATGTCTTATTCAGAACCTATCAGCGAGTAATATCCCAGAGCAACTACTGTATATCTGATAACTGACGGTGCACAACCCCTCGCTTCCTCCTCCATTTCCTGAGAGGAAGCCTTCAGAGGGAGCAAAGCAGTGCTGATAAAACTCAGTTCCAGCCCTTTATTTGTGGGATAAAAGATTGCTAGAGCAAAGCAACGTGGTATATGAGATGGCTGATGGCATGTGCGGGATGTCAGATTTCTTTGCTCACGTGAGAGCAGATTGGGCACTCTCTACAAGACAGGGGGAAGATAATGGAATCAGATTCACCCCACTGCCACATTGTCATGGCTGGCTCGTCTTTACACACCTGAGCATGCCACAGTAAAGTGTAAAACGCAAGAGAAGGCAGTTAAGTAGATAAAGGATTGTCTTTCGTGTTTTTAAGTGCATGAAGTTGCAACATTTAATATGCAACCACTTGAAATGTCATCGCTGCTTACTGCTGTTAAGTATTCCTTGAGAGAAAAAAGGTCTCTTGCAGAATGCATGGCAGTCATCCTAGTGTACAGCGAACAATTTTGGTTGAAAACCCAAAGAGGGCAAGGAGTCTTCCTTTCTATGAGCAACATTTCCCTTTGACATCTTAAAAGCCATTAGTTCAGCAATGCACACCAATGCTTTACACAATAGGACTTGGAACGCTGCCTTTTAGACATTATATGGGGACAAACGACAGAGCACTAGCATAGAGAGATGAACAGAAGAGACTATAAAACTGAAATACAGTAGTTCATGGAGTAGGCTGATTCAAAAGGAGGGAAGAGAGAAATTAATGTAGAAAGCCTCAGAGTTAAAAGAGAGAATCCTTAAAAACACAAAACCTCGGAGATTTGTCCTGGCCAGCCAAATCCATTAAGTTTTAATAAAAGACCATTGCAAGGGTAGTAAACTTCATGGAGTCTGTATACTTCGACACAACTCGCTTTCTGTTTTTTATGGTTAAACAAAATACACTCAACTGGCCTCTAGATAATCTTTAGTGTCCAAGTAATATTAAAGGATAACGATATATGAAACATTCATTTTGTTTCTCATGTTGCACCCTTGGCTGTCCTCCATGCTCTCTTAGCATGGAACTCACCTCCTGAAGAATTTATGAGCCTTATAGACATTGGCTGTATGTAACGGCTTAGCTATTTTAGAGGCCAGGGCCTTGACTGGTGTCCGCTATCATATGTCACATTGTATAAACCTGGAGAGAGAGGCTGACGTGGACAATTTGTTAGGGTTGGGCACCCTCCCCTCAATCACTCCTGTATCTCAAACCAGGGTGCATCGCCGAGAGGTCTGACCAGTCGGGCAGCTTAGGAAGTGATCGCCTGCATGATCGTAACATATCCACCATTAAGGTGTCAAACGTCTCCTTAGTCTGACCTAGTTAGGAAACATATTATCAGTCTCTCTCAACTATCCTGCACCACACTTAAAATTTACCTCCCTCTTGAGGTTCTTTTCTTTCTGTTCTCTGACTTTAAAATGAATAATTTTCAGTTATCTTTCCTTCTTTCCTTCTTCCCTCTCTCCTTTTTGTCTGTATGTAAATGCATGGCCTAGATAAGGAACAGAGCGACTGTTGTTCCATTTACTGATGTTCAGTAAGTCAACACAACTTGGTAAAAACAAGGGAAGAAGCTTCGTTTTCGATGCTTAATTTAGTAAACAAATATAAGATCCTTGTTTCCTGTATCTGCTCTTAGAGAATGACATTTAGATCACGCCAAATTGTTACTAAGTTTCAGACTAAATCAGATCATAAAACCACTGGAAACAAATCTGCAATGTAAAAACTTCAGATCTGATTCCAGCAATTTAACTCAAACAATGATTTTAACCTGAAATCAACAAGGTCATCTTCAGGGGCCACTGAAGTCTGAGAGGGATGAGGTCCAGAAGCAAAAGGTCAAAAAAGAGTGTGGTTCGTGCTTGACAGTGGATCATGCACATTGGAATTGTTTGTTTTTGTGAGGAATGCATTTCAATTCAGGGCATGCACGGCTCAGCAGTCAGCGACGTTTACAACCATTGACCGGGTAGCGTCGTTTGATCAGCGCTTTTAATGACACTTAACGCGATCGCTTCAAGACAGCCCTGCTTATTAAGAGTGGAACAGATGTTTCTCCAAAGTGATCTTGCAGTTTTAATTAGCCATTGATACTAAATGCATTAGCACCAGCAAGCAGTGCCGTTTGAAATATAGCCACCTGCCATGGGAACAGAACACCATAGAAAGAGAGGAAAAGACATGGAATTGAGGGGTGGAGATAAGTGAGGGAAAAACATCAATGATGGTCGTTAGGAGAGCAGAAATTGTGGAGTGCCGTTGCAAACTGTGATTTGACCATATACTTGTTCTGTCATCCCAGGCTGCGTTGCAGTTAAGGAGATTCATTGCTGAATATATGGCACTGAAACATCTGGTGGTTTATCTATGAAGTGGGCTCCACGCTGCGGCTGAGGAGGCCATCTCTAGGTGGAAACTATCACCATTTCTTTCCCCATATGACGCTCCTCAACAGCACGATATCGCATCCATATTACTCATTCAAACAGGTGCACTCATAGGCTGGTTCTGAACTCAAAAGCACAGATGCCTACAATTGGAAGTATAAAATACAAGTATCATTAACTCCTGGATTGGAAACCTGTACCTCAACAAAAAACAATTTCAGAGGACCATGACACCACGAGGTGCAATAGACTCAAAACTCTCAATCTACAGAGGAGAATTATTAAACAGTCTTCTGCTCAACGCCAAGACCTTATTCTTACCACAACAAATTCTAAGGGGATTTTCCAATAGATTTCTGTTGAGGCTTTAATACTAGTCAGTCTACAGCAGCACACTCCAGCTTCCTTGAAAGCAATTGTCAATGCCATACACAATTGCATTCTCTGACTGATCCCTTTTCACTTGCCACACTTGCACAAGTGTGTGTGTGTGCGCACACACACACACACACACACACACACACACACACACACACTAACAAGAGGGCACAAGGCTGATTGCCTCTTGTCCACTACTGAAAGGCTGGCCACCTGGCTCCTGCTCACCTTCAGTAGGGTTCATTACAGTGTCTGTGCACTGGTCCAGCTGCTGCCCTGCTTAAACCTAAAGACATGGATCTGTCTGTCTGTCTCCACTGCTAGCTCTCCTGTTCGCTTCCAGCCCTAAACTCCTCACCCTGTATCGACCTGTCACACCACAATAGGCCCCGGTGTCGTTTCATAGCACTAAGCAGCCTGCCTCTTGTCTCTGTTTATGCCCCCAAGGCCACATCTTCAGCTAACATCACCACAATGGCCCTTCTCCTCTGAAGATCCTGAGCCTGGCCCCCGTAAACTATATATGGCTGCGAACCGTTTTCCCCTTTAATGGTGACGGAAATGAATCCCCTGTTAGAGATTACTGTGGCATGTAACAGCCCTTGAGCGGCCTGGTTTAAAGGGTTTAACAAGGTTAAATGTGTGTGCTCGGGGGGCGGGCGGTGGGAGTGATGGAGCAGAGGGGGAGACATGGGTGTGTGGGCTGAATTTTCATGTCTGAATTTATAAAAGCATGATGATGCGTCATGAGCATTTATAAACTCGTAAACACCCCCACTCACACCAGGGGCAGTAAAGGCAAATCCAGAATGAGGGGAATGACAATAAATGCAGCACAAACACTCGCTGCACCAGTGCCTGTCTGCATGTAAAAGCAGACATAATAGAGGGCTTTTAATAGGAAATGTCCCCACTTAGACCTTAATCTACCCAAGCATCGTATTAACCAGACCTAGTAATGAGTCAGAGCAAGCAGTGCACATGGTAAAACCACACGGCTAGAGTCTGAACTGGACAAAGGTAGCAAAGCTCTAGCTGTAGTCTGCGGTTCACTCGGCGGTTAATGCTTCAGACATGGTCACTTTCTACTTTTCTGCTTACATGGATTATATAGCTTAGACTTGACTGATAGGACACAAATCTACGGTTTTGAAATTGCATTTACTGTGTCATGTTTTGTACGTGGACTGAATACCTTGAATTCAGCAAGAGAGAGAAAGAGAAAGAGACACAAAAGACTTGTCTCTCTTTCACACACACACACACACACACAAACATACACTCTCTCACAATGTTTTTAAACAAGTCCCGAGGACACCCTAAAATATTAAGGGTGTTTTCACAGTCCTTTTTAAGAAAACTAAATGTACTTACCGAAACCTCCCTAAAAGAGGAGCAGGATGAAACAAACTAAGTACTGCAGGTATTCCCGTTGTCTCTTCTCTTTAAATAGCACTCGGATGTGTTTCTGGTCCACTTCAGCTCTGATAACATCCCAGTCTATTTCCCGTTTTCTTCAGTACCAAACCGCTTTTAAGGTGGTTTACTAAGCAGGATACATCTTAATGCGATACAAAAATTACAAAACACAAGCCAATTTGATCGTTTTTTTTTTCACGTGAAAGGGAGGCTGAAGGTTATTTTATTTTCAGCAGAGTTTCGAGTTCGAAACCCCAAAATGAAGCTGATGCATTCCTCTTTAATAACACCTACGGCGAATTAAACCAGCATGATCAAAAAAGTATATGTTCACGGACGTCTTAAACGCAGCATTTCACTCATTTCCTACTGTGTGTAACACCATATGCCCTCTTTTGTATTGTCTTAACAATATAATAGCAGGCAGAGTGGAAAAGTCTGTGTGGAGAATGTGTTTGTGTGGATTCATGTGGATTTTCTTTTTCTCGGCTGGAGTGAAGCTAAATGGAGACCACGACTTTGTATATGCGTACGTGTGTGTGTGTTTGATGGGGGCCGTGATTGTATTTTCTTTTCTCCTGTCCCCTGAGGAGGTGACATGGTTGGTATTGTAATTCCACTCTCATTTCCTGTGTTGGCACGGCGACCGCAGACTTGTCACTCAGGAGGAGCAGAGAATAGGTCTGTCAATCAGTCAAGGACCCATTACCGGAGTGTCGCCTGAAAAGGCTGCTTTTCCCCCACTCCTTGCTAGCATAACTAAATTTCAACACTTTGTCTATTGGCGCAGACTGTGATTAGTGGGATGGGTTACTGTGAGGAAATGATTGGGAGCAAGGAGATGGGAGAGCCGAGAGTCTAATGGAGAAAATGTGTGAAAGTGGTACCATTAGATTACATTGTCCTTGTGAAAAGACAATGATGCAGAGAGAGGAAAGTTTAGCTGAACAAAAGTTTTAGGAGCACAAATTAACTGTGCAAACCCTGTGACTAAAAACACCAGACGGCAAACAGTTTTACTGCTTTACCTTACACTCAAGATGATGCCAAATGCAAATGTGGAAAGAATCACTGTACGGGGGAGAAGGCGGCCATGAACTGTCTGCTGTAGACAGATACGCAGGAGAGAGAAAAATAGACACCGCCAGATGAGTGAAAACCCAACAAATGGATACAGAGCCAGAGCAAAGTTGCTTTGAGGAGAGACGGAAGGCGAAAGACTAAGTAATATAGGGTGATGTGAACAAGGTGCGGTGCATGACAGGTGAAGTGGGTGATGGTGGGGGAGAATCTTCCCTGCTGTGCACCTTAAACAGAGCAGAGCTCTAACCAGAATACCATCCATCACAGTCAGTCACCAGTGTGACATGACAGGCGAAACCTTTCCCTGTCTAGGCAGAAAAATACAAAAAGAGGGCATGGGGGTGCAGGTAAACAGAAAGGAAGACAATGAGTGAAGAGAGAAGGTGAGTGAAATGGGTGGAGGCACCATGAGAAGGCAGAGAGACCCATGTCAGACTGGAGTGAAATGTGTTTTTCATGATTTATCATCTATCACTCTCACATGATTGGCATTCACAGCTGCTGTGTCTTCAGTCTCAACTTTCGAACTCCAGCTCAGAGTGGGAAGAATTTCAGAAGACAGAAAAATTAAAAAGCCAAAATCTATTTCTGGTGGAAGTTCAGAATCCATGAAATTGCTACCCAATCAATAAGCCAATATGGAGATTCTTGACCCTGGAGACGATTTTCAGCTTATAAGATGGTTAACATTTTTCATTCAGTGCAGACTGTTT
>OOFE01051416.1:3321-17613 GCA_900323365.1 Monocentris japonica | reverse complement strand
GCTGGATATTAAATCTCCCTGTCAACACTCAAGGACACCTGACACTAAGAGGGGAGCCAGCTCTGGGACAGCACATACTGTACACATGAGTATGAGTGTGGCCACACAGAGAGCATACACACAGATAAATTAAATAACGTCCTTCCCACAAGCTCAATCACAAGAGGAAACAGCCAATAAAAGAGGGCCTTTGCACTGAAAAAAAAAAAAAAAATCACATTTTTCCTATACTAAACATTTTCTTCTGTATACTGCTGCCACTTTATGTAGCCCCTGTTTGGTTTATGCTCGGCTCCTGCTGAGTGGAGGGTGGCACTTCAGTATGAGCCAGAGCACCTGGATCAATTTCATTAGCGACCGGAGTGGAGAGACATCCCAGTGTCAGCAGAGCCTAGCTGGGCAGAGCTCCCCTGAGACAACCCCCCTCTTTTCTCCACCATGCCCCTGGCCCCCAGCCCACAACTAGCCCGATCTGTTCAGCACCGCCACAGATTAGGAGTGATGCCATGTATGCACGAGCATAAACACACACGAGGAAAGATGATTAAAACTCTGGCTTAGGACACACACATACTCAGTCATTTGCGGATAGTGCATTGCAGTATACCCACGTTTTCCCATCCATATCAGTAGAGGGGCTTGAGAAAGGGTGACAAAATGGCCAGGTTCCCTGACAATCTTACTATCCATGGTTTGGAGGGGAATCTACAACCATGGGACAAGTCTATACCCTGCTAGCATGCTTCTTCTTCTTTTTTTGCTTAGGAGAGTTGACAAAGTATGTTGAGTTATTTTCATTTAAAAGTTTAGTTTTTTGTAGTTTAGTGATAAGTGCACCTTCGTTGTAGGCTTCACGTCGCTGGTTCCCTAGGGGGCCTGGGGGATGCTGTTTCTGCTTCTTAGGAGGCCTCCTCTGTACTGCTGCCGTGCTCATGTTACTGTCCGTAGACACTGGGCTGCCGGGACGGTGGGCCGATGGGATCATTTGGTATTTTCGTGCTGGGAAAAAGAAGGGAACTGTGCTTATTCCAATCTTTAAATTACTTAAGAGATACAGAGATGATGCACATGAATTTCTTATGGATGAAATTGTCGTCTCTAGCCATTATAAACCTTACCTGAAGCTCCTCCCACTTCCTGGCCCTGGGTGCTGGGATACTTGGCCACCTTGAGGCCTGCATACTCAGCAGCCGCGGCAACGGCTTGGGCAAAGTCGGCATCTGTGAAGAAGGATCCGTCTGATGAGCTGACGGCGCTGGACCTCCCCGACGAGACATTATCCTCCTCAGAAGCCGAGCCCCAGCCATTGATCATGGAGCCAGTAACTGAGCTCTCCAGGTCGCCCACACTGGACGCAGGCGTCTGCTCAAGCCCTCGGAGCAGCAGCCTCCGTGGATGCATCTGAGGATGGTGAGGGTGCGTGTGGGGATGGGTGTGGTGGTGCATCTTGGCCACCTCTGCGTCTGTCTCGTCACCTTCCTCCTCCTCTTCCTCCAACATCTCCTCTTCCTCCTCCTCCATACCGTCAGTGTCCAGGGCCAATGGGCTGGAGATGTAGCCATATGTGTGTGAAGGAGACAGGGGCCTTGGAGGGGGCGGGGGGCTGACGGCATGGCGTCTGCAAAAAGCAGAACACATGGCATCAGGATCACATCATTTCTTGAATGTATTGCAATAAGTTGAATAAAAGGCTTTTAAGATTCACCAACTAATGATTAAATGCTTTGGAGACCGTGTTGAAGGAGGTTACAGAGGGGATACATCTCCTTAACATCTGCGTTGGCAGACCAAACTTGTTATACTATTGCAGCCTAGTAGAGCATGTAATGTCCTGTGGCTGTACCTGCGCTCGTGGCTGTCAGGTGGGTCCTGGAGCATGGGCTGCATCTCCTCCTGGGGTGAGGGGGTGAGGGTGGCTGTGGACTGGTGACTATAGGACACGGCAGCGGGGGAGGAGGCTGCACCTCGGACGGGGGGAGTGGGCCCCCTCTCCATCTCCTCTTCCTCCTCCAGCTCATCGGGCTGTAGGTACATGCGGGAGGGGGGCATGGGGCACTGCATGTCTGGGTCATAGCTGTCAACAGAAAGAATCAAGCCTTGTTAGCTTCATATCACTCACTAAAAACATGAACATTTTCATAAACCGAAACCAGGAAAACGTGTACTAAATATTCATGCCGTCCTATCAAGGTTTGACATGTACCTTGCATTAATACATAGAGAACGCTTGGGGCAAATGAATGAATGAAAGGAAGAGGAACAATGGCAGGATGAAATAATATGTGTGTGTGTGTCTGTGCATGGGTGCGTGCATGTGTCTGCCTTTGTGTCCGTATGTGTCTGTGTAGACATGTCCCACCTTTCATCCATCGATAGAGAGTACTCCTCTGTGTTCCGGCATGGGGGTGGGTTTGCAGGGGGAGGAGGCAGAAGGTCAGCCCAATTCATTGTGCTTTGTTTGGGTAGTTTGGGGGTGCGCACTCCTTTCTTCTGACCCTGACTGCCTGCTCAAAAATGAAAAAAAAAAAAAGAAGTCCTTCAGTCACAAGACACACGGACACACATGCACATCCCTTATTACGCTTATATTTTCTCTGTCTGCATCAAACACCTCCATTATTAACGTCCATGAAATTGCAAGGTAAATAAATGAAAACAAAATGACAGCAAACGTATTAACAGGGATATTTTTAGCTAAAGATTGACATGGATAACGAAATGATCCTTTTACACATGAGGGCACTGAGGCTAATGGAACCCCCCTCTTTATGTAGGCACTGAAAATGTGCACACATACCTCTCCGTTTGTAATTAATGGCAGAGATGCCATCAAAAACACAGCGATTTTTCAACAGCAATGCTACCCAGTGCCAAGTGAAAAGGTAGGTAGAAAATAGCAGAAAAGGGGCCAATTAATACCAAAGCATTAGAATTGCAAGCCAATGAGCTGTGAGGTGTGGGGAGCACTAAAGGCTTCTCTTTAATGACTTGAACTTCAAATGCAATATCAGAATGGATCCATGGCATTAAGGTGGCAGTGTTGCATGCCGTCTGCAATGTGTTATCATTTGTCCTTGTCCACAGACAGACATTGAGGCTGTGATGAAATTAAGCTCCTTTATGCTAGAATTGAAGTAAAGCCAATTAATGAATGCACCATAAACTAAGCAAGGACAAACAGACACATGAAATAGCCAGAAAGCAGTTGAATGCAACACAAAAAAGGTCCTATTTTCTAATTTACTTGAAACATCGCTAGGATTGTTTCTGCACCCAAAAAAAAGCAATTAGCACAAGCAAATGCCTGACATGTCTCTCATGCCTTTGTTTGGAGCCATTCTTGGTTTACTCCTCTTTGTATTTAGCAATGTTCTACTTTCTGAAGGCATCTCCTTTTCAATTTCTCCTCAAGATAGGCTGACAAGGAAATTAATCAAATTAGCATTTTAAAGCATCATGCATTATTAGCGTCTCAAAGTGATTTATTGCTTTTGAGGAAAACTGGGATTTTGAAATGGAGCTTGGGGGGTGAATGTGATTAAGTGGTTCACAACAATAATAAGCTAAACAAACACTTGCAATTAAATGAAAAAGAGCAAAAATACATTGACTTGACTGTTAAGTCCCGAACAACACAAAGAGAGTTTTTGGATATGTTGAATGAATGCTGATTTGATAACCTCTGATTGCACTTCCCTCTGTTGTCCCCCAACCAGCCTTGTCCAATTTGCCCTACCCCCCTTACCCGAGGTACTACTGCTGCCACGGTCAGAACTGTTGTAGGAGCCCCCGGTGTGGCTCTCATGGGCCTGGTTGTAGGGGATGGTGGCCGGCATCTGGCTGTCACCTCCTCTGTAGCGGTCTGATGTGGGAAGAATGGAGTGTATGGTTAGCATGGCCATGGGAGGATGTCTCTCCACATCAAAAGCTTTTAGGCAAAGGATCCACTTTGTTTGTAATGGAGTGGGAGATGAAAGGGAGGGGAGAATCTGGAAATCTAACAGCATAAAGCTTTACATTGACAATGTGAAACTACATTGAAATTACACTACACCGAACACAATGTACAGTGTTAGTCAAGACAAGACACATGCAGTTCATGCTTTATAATGTTCAGGTGAGTATTAGTGATAACACATGCCATATCTCTATAAAAGTTTGAAACTATCACACCAGATATGGTTCCTTTCTGCAGGCAAAACAAGGTGATGATAGTTTCATTCAAAGCATCTAAGGTTATCTTTGTCTTTCCTTTAGAAATCTGACACCAGAGGTAAACCCTCACACCTGCCTTCATTGCAGAAAGACAACCCAGATACTGTACAAAGATAGACATTCAGACCTGGCCCACAGTTTGGTCCAGGCAGAGATTACATATGACTGCGCAGAGGATGAAGAGGGGTTATATGAATGCCATACAGACAAAGAGAGGCAGAAAGAAAAAGTGATGATGCCTATATTGATATGACTGAAAGGGAACAAGACAGAACCAAGGAAAATATGAAATTCTTCTAAAGGCTTCCACAGTGACGCTGGAAGAGCCAGGAGAGCAGAAAATGGAGGGGAAAATCAAGTGGAGGAAGATCATGGTTTTTGAAGGGACCTCTTTAACCATGGCTGCTGGGGATTCCACACACTCACCCTTGTTCAGCTTGTTTTGCTCCATGATGTTGTACTGGAGCTGGGAGCCCATTTCCTGTTGTTTCTGCTGCTGGGTTGAGACGGGCTTCCAGCAATGTTTCTCATTCACCTCCCCTCCACCCCCGACTCCTCCTCCACTCCCTCCAGTCCCTCTGTCTGTGTTTATGTTGTTGCCCATGATGGAGGACTGGATGAGCTGGGTGGTGGCATAAGGTGTAGGCTGGCCCCCCGGTCCCACAAAGCGTCCGTCTTTCAGGTTGGGGCTGTTGAAGGTCTTCATCTCATTGATCTTGTTGGACAAGTCTACGTCTCCATAGACTCCCGACTCCGGCACCATTAGGTTGGTCTGCTTGTTTTCCATCTGGTTGTTATAATTGGCGATGCAGTCGGCTGGAGAACATGGGGAGGGTATTTAGTCAATCTCTCTTGGCTTCTACTGCTGATCATCTAGCAGTGTGCCAGGGGGTTTTATGGTTTGAAACAAAAGGGGTTCATCAGACGTAACACTGAAAGAAGCTACGAGAGGAAGACGAGTATTTCAAATTTACACGTACATTTTCATTTCTAGCTTTTGAAAGATCTCGGCACCTCCCAGACAGACATGTTTATTTCAGTTCAAACTCTTATTTGCCAAATGATGATCTGCTTGAGGTGAGCGCCACCGTTTGGCGTTACACCTTTCTATCTCAGTCTCTCCTCAGTCTCACCCATGACTCAACGTGGGTGTCGTCTCTGTTCTTTTCCATCTGACGGTGGGGGCGGCTTTGCTCATTGAGAGGGACAGAGAGACATGTCTGTATCAAAGACCTGGAATGAGGCGGCCAGTAAAAAGCACAGCTCCACTGACGGATCCAATTTTCCCTGGCTCATAAAATATTCAAATCCTCCAGCAGATCTGAAAGCCAGCCTTGCGGTAAATACCAAGGACAGCCATAGGTGCACACTGCTTGTTCCACACGCCTCACATTTCAGCAGCGTGGAATAGCTCAACACTTCAAAGGTTGATGTGTGAAAAGGGCCCCTATGGCTGAGATAAAGGGACATTAACTCCTATTTCTTTGCTCTGTCACCTAGTCAGTGATCCTCTTAATGTTCACAGAGTTTAGGTTTGGCACACACACAAAGCATGCGCCTGGCAAGCTGCTTAGTGTCAGAGACTGCGGGTGTCATGCGATGAGTGAGGGCTGCCTTCAGCATGTTATTCCCACTCAAACAACTCACACCGTGCTAAGGTAAAGTTAAACACTTCAAACTCAGAAGTCAGATTAGGGTTTTCCCTATTCTGATGGTGACGGGCTTGGCTTGACAGATAGCTTACACCTGGATTTCACAACGTCTTCTTGACCCCGGGCAAGATGTTCAACCAAATGAAGTACAAAACTTATTGGCTGAAGTCTACAAAATAAATTAATAAGCCTCTTTGAAGTGAGAAACTAGTGAATGGCTGAATGGATTTTAGGCAGAACAGCTGGATAGAAAATATGGGCCCTTAAAACTCCCAACGAGCATAATAATAATTGCACATAAAGCATCTCAATGTTGTTCAAGTTTCCGAGTACGGGCTTGTTGAAAACGGGTGAAAATTAATAACCTCTTGTCATCCAAGTTGTATCATGAGTTTTGCTGCTAGCTTTTGCTCTCTTCTCTTTTCAGATAAGTCACTACTCTGTGTGTGCGTGTGTGTGTGTGTGTGCACACTTCCCAAGATTTTGCAGCCAAACACCCTCCTTTGTTAGTGAGAGCTGTAGTAGTGCTGACTAAACTAAAAGGCCACCTGGTGGTCCACCAGAACTCTCTCTCCCTCTGTTACTGTCCATCTCTCCCGCTTTCTTTACTTTACCCCCACTCACTCTCTCTCCCTCTGAACACACACTTCAGTACAGCCTTCAGCATATACTTCTTCATCGCTCTTTTCCTCCCCCATCCTCCTGCTCTTCCAGGTGCGCCTCTCTCCCTCCATCACTCTCTCTCTGTCCATCTCTCTCTCTCTGGTTATGGCCACCGTCTGCAGTCCAGCCTTGACCTCTACGCCTGCTCCACATTTCTTAAATAACTGAGCACTTAAGGGAAATTACATTACCGGCTATAACAACAGTATGGAAATCAGCAGAGCAATTTGATTAGCTACAGAGTAAAGCCATAAGCCCCTTCCAGTGTGCTCCTTTTATTTCCTGCCTAAAACAGCTCCACTTTAACCTCAAATAAATCAAACACACAAGCACACAGGCACTCTTAATCCTAATACTTCTCCAGGTTTTTCCTGTGGAGACCTGAAGTAAGAGAGATATACAGAACAACTCTCCAGGGAGCTAACCCAGATATCACATTTTACTTCCTCTAGCACTGCAGATCCACCAATTCCGATGATTATTATCCCTGCAGACGTGGGAATTCTGTTAAGGACCGTATCAGTGCATTTGAGGGGGTGTGTTGATGAGGTGTGCTGCCTGGGTCTGGCAGGGGTCAACAGCACTCACCTGGGCGGCTGTATGTTGCCAGGTTGCTGTCACTGTTGCCATTGCCTGCAGTGCAGCAGTTGATGCTGCAGTCGTTGTGGTTGGAGCAGGAGTTGGGCCATGTGTCAGCCAGCCAGGGCTGAGTGGCAGATTCCCCAATGTTCAGCAAACCAGGCCTGCAATGAATGGGACCAAATCATTCACAATAGCGTGGGGGTGGGCCAACACAACAATGACATTGGATTCACTGAACTGAAACGCCGACAGTAACATAATATAGAAATTATGTGAAAGAGAGGACAAGGTTCTGTTTATCTACCTCTAGTCTATCTATCCGGGAGGGCTAAGAATAGGATTCCTGCTCTAGTACTTTTTGCCTGTAAATAAATATCTCCTTTCTCTTTTCTTCTCGTGTTCTCTCTCAGCCCCCCATTCCATTGGCCCAGGGTGCACATTAGAGAGAAGCCCAGCTAAATAGATTGTGTCCGCTTGACTTGCCCATAGCCGATGACACTTTCCCTGAGCCCTCGTGAGCATTAGTGGGGATTAGACAGCCAGATAGAATTCACTCCCAATGTTGCTAAATGCACGTCCTCAACAGCCAGTGAACCACAAATGTTCCCCCAGTAGATTCCATTGTGTCACAGAACATCTCTATCATTTTAAAAGTTTTGCAGCTACACAGAAGGAAAGACATAAAACTCAAGCAACAGAACTGAGACGCATGGGAGTAATGGATACCAGTCCTTGACTATCCATCTTCATTGTTTCCATGTCTTACTCCTTACTGCAGCTATTTTTTGGCTTTTAATCCTAGTACACTACAAGATCACTTGTTCAACAGGATTCTACATTCTGACCTCAGGCCAGACATTGGATGTTTGTAGAGCTGAGACTAAATAGCCTATTTCTCACAAAATGGATTAATGTACCATACAAAAAGCCTGTAGGCTACTTCACCAGAGCCATACACTGTTTCAGTAGTGAAATCTCCACAGAATGACTCCCAGTTTGCATTTTCCAACAGCTTTGAATTACATTTTCTCTCTTTTCCCCATTCCCATTCAAATGACTCAGTTGTTGGTTTCATTCTGAGTGATGAACAAATGTTTTCTTGTAGAGCCAAATACAATCTAACAATTGCTCCTCAATCACCCAGGCAGTTGGGTGCTGATATTGAATGGTCATTGTCTTTGTGCAGAACCAAAATAGCATGCTGTGTATGGGATTCAATCATAGAATAGGATAATATGATGACTGTGTGGCTTCGCCACTGGTGGCTCGATGCTAACTACCCATTAGCATACGTGTGCACACACAAACATGCACCTGCACACACACTCTGATGCACATTCTGTACACTGTGAGTGAAGAGAGAGATTTACTGAATACATATTCACTCTATTTGTCTGCTAATATAATTTCCAGTATTTTCCAGTTGTATGAAAACATACCAAACGTCATCCTGAGGCTAAGCAAATGCGTGATAAGCAGGTTCATGCAGTCTTTACCAAGCATTTCTCTGTAGAATCTCACTCTTTCTGTGGAATGCACCATCCCAAACACATAACGCCATCACTGCTATATGGGCGTGTGCATCTCCATTCATGTTTAATGGCGATGCTATGGCACAACCTTGTGGTTAGATGTGGCTCTCCTTCATTTGGGATGACGATGGGACGAAGATGGTTGCTTTGTTCCTGTTAGTATCATAACATACTTCATGCACCTCCTTCCCCCTCCTCTGTTTTATTCTGCTTTAGGAAGTCACAGCACTCCCCCTAGTGTTCCCTTGAGAAAAGTACACTTGCCCAATTTACTCAGGAGATTCACTGATATATTTTATTTGTTATTACGTGGTTCAGTCGTCATCCAGCTTCCTGAAATATGTCTAATATCTGAAATAATTTCATTGGGAATTATGATACACACTATTTATCTACAAACAATGAATCAATTCTTACCTCCCAGCACTGCTGACAGCTTCTCCACCTCTCTGATACGCCACTGTAGGAAAGGCAGACATTAGCACAATTATGATTTCACCATTTCATCATTACATCATCAACATCGCCGTCATCACCATCAGACAGGAAGTCCAAGTATAAGGCAGACAAAATAGCATGAATTGGATTTTGAAGTGGGTCTATGTGCAAATGTGAATGTGAGGGCATGTGTGTGGCATAATTTGGGCTGAGTCACACACAGCAACAGGGATGTGTAAGAGGCTTATGAAGAATGGAGATGCAGAGCTCTGTGGTCGTCTGGCATGGTGGTTCAGTGTGTTTGAAGCTCTGTGCACTGCAGGTTGGACTCTTTCAAGGAGCTCTAAGCTGCCGGTGTGTGAAGGAGAGATAAACTTCCAACTTTAATTACAATCTCTTCCCTCAGAGGAGAGAAGGTGGGAGGGAGGTGGTAGGACCTCAGCTGTGTTGGTTCTCTGTCTCCCTTTCAAAACAGGAAGTGAGAAAAAAACTTGTCTCGGTCTCTGCAGATAGCCTGAGGCAAACCGAAATAGTTGCCTTTCCAATTCCAATCTGCTTCTAGATTAAAAACAGCATAATGTACTGTAACATCCTGGTTTTACATCGGGTGCCAAGGCAGGGATTGTCTGCTTAAAGAACCCTAACCTCAAGCATTAAGGACTCCATCCAAAAAAACACCAGCTGACTAAATATGTTTCACCTGAAAAAGTTCCAGAAGATTGCAAAAGCAAAAATTATTAGACCTGAACTCGAGGCCTCGAGGCAGACAAGAAAAATAACACTCTTACAGTTTAGATACAGCCTCTGCACAGATAGGATTAGTCAGTCCAACCTCAAACACAGACAGTAAATCTCTCTGTCACTTTTACTACCTTTCACTCATTTGCTTTTTCACATTTTCCCTCACGCCAAGCACTGCCAACACCCCCGACACACCTCTAAGGGACAAACAATGTCAGATGGATGATGGTGCATGGGAGGGAGTGAGAAAGAGAAAGGAGGAGTAGACTGCAGCGACACAGCACTCATGTACACACATGTATAAGCACATATGAGCACACACGCACACACACACACACACAGTGAGAGAGAGCTTTTATTTTATCTGTTTACGCTGTGTCACTTCAATTCACAGATAACCTCCTCAGCTTTGCTTCTTCTTGCCTATCTAATTGGTGTGTTGGAGTGGTGGTGTGTCATTCTCTTAAATCCCATCTGAGGTTGCCAGCAGCCCTTTGATCAAGTTACCACTAGTTTTAACAGCTTCTTAGTAGTATGCTGTGCTCCTCTTTAAATATAACGTTCTGACACGACCCAAACATTTGGTGGAACATTTTTTTCTTGGTAGATCCTTAAACTGCGCCAATGATTGGCTCCTTTTTGTGGTATAAATTGAGTGCCCCCCTCTGACTTCTCTCTTCACTCCAGTCAATTTCTCTCATCTGTTATGACGGTGGCTGTTTAGACCGTCAAAGGGAATGTTTCACAAGCAGGGAGAAACATGAATAGAGAGAGATGTCACTTGCAGGGGTAGCGTGCAGAAAAAATGGGATGGTGCTTACCTGTAGGCGTGAACGTGAAGGACGGCACTGTTGGTCCAAGCAAAGACAGAGGAGAAAAAAAAGGGAAATAACATTACACACAATAACATGTACATCTGGGTCAATTGCTGTACACCAACATGAACAGAATGTATTTCTACTCTTTCAGTGACAGTTCACAAACATATTAATTACAAGTGTAACTTGTAACTGCGCTTCCACAAAACACAGTATTCTGAGGTGGATTCACACGCTACTTGCTGCCCCCTAGCCTTTGATCCCCTCACGACATCCTCTGACCCCAGCTGGGGGAAGTGAGAGTGGGGCCAGCTGCTGGTTCAGATCCAGGCTCAGTCTGTCAGAGGCCTGCTGCGAGGAGGTCACACACCAGGGAGACCTCGCTATCTCTTACACAAACGTCATCGCCCACACAGCTCAATTACTCACATTTGGTCATGGAAGGAGCCCTTGTGCAAAACATCCACTGAATTACATCTGGTTTGCTTCTGTAGTGGCGACTGTGGTCTCTGTTTATCTATAGCACAGATTCTATGCTGTACCAGTATAAAAGGCTCTTTGTTCCTGTATATTGTTCAGTAAAAAGTGTGATACTACAGTGAGCATCATGAGTGACACAGCATTGAAGCATGCTTTCTTTCTGCTTTCAACTTAACAATGCATCTGACTGAGACACCTGAGGACAGAGATGCTGCTGTTTTCACTCCTTTCACAGCAGCACCAACACATGTCCTGTAAATGCCACAATTATCTCATCATGTTTGGATCTCTCCCCTCGAAGCTCAAACGAGTCTCACAATTTTGAGTGCTTCGATGGTTTTTATCTGTTTGATGCATGCCTTTGAAAAGGAGAAAGACTGACACTTGGTATTCCAGACACTCTGTGAGAAATGCTAACATGATTGAAATAAATAAATCAGATTACCACTCAAGACTCATCTCTGACAAGACTGTCAGAGATGCTCAGTCTCAGCTTGGATGTAACTACTGTCCTACAACTGTCACACACTAACACACTCCCGAAAGACACATATCCTCCCTGTTGTTTGAGTAGTCACTTAGGCTGTTGCCATCTTAGATGATTTAGCAGATTAGCTTCCATTTTTTAAATTACATGAGATTTTTCCTGGAAATTGATAAGCACATCTGTGGCATCAGGCTAATATTCAGAAATTTGTATTTCACAGTATTGTGCTGTTTTATTTCTGATAAACAGAGGATGGCTAAGATGTTATTTTACATGATTGCATTCATTGGCAGAGGAAAAAAGCAATTTCACAGATGTTTTATATTAATGGGGTTTTTATTAGGAACTGTTTCATTTGTATTTCCTTTGTTGGAGACAACACACACACACACACACACACACACACTTAAGAGTTCTGTACTGCCTCCCAATTCAACCTATTTCACCCTGAGTGCAGATTGTTGCTTCATGTGGTTGCAATTATTCTCTTCTCCTCTTCTCAAAACATTCTTAGTTACCAGTTCCAACAAAGACCGTGGCCTCTTGTGGTCTGGGAGCACAGGAGCAGGAAGAGGCAAGGGAGCAACATATTTGCCTACTGTGCCCTTGAAGAGCTTTGTGAGTTAATGTGAGTGAACGTCGACCTACCGAGTCATCGAGAGCCAGAGGGTAAACCTCAGCATAGACAGTATACTCCTCTCCTCCTCTCATAAAATCTTCAGAGGTCCCATTCTGCAGCCACAGGTTCCCTTTAACCACCCTCTGTTTTGAAGTGACTTTAGTTAAAAGAGCATGGGTATAGTGCTATTTTGATCATACCAGGCCACTGTTTTCTATGAAAATGCCTTGGCCTGCCAGCACATCCTCTCTTCCCCTAGCAAGATCAGAAATCAAACTGTTCAACCCTCACACTGCCATCAATGTTCTATCAGATCGGAAAATCATGGTACACCATCTTGGTTTTTGAGAGAGTGCTGAAAACCATAATGAAACAGTTTTGCCCATTATAGACCACACAGGTGTGTGTAACAGACCACAGAGTCTTCCATAGATTAAAGAAAAGCTTAGCTGAGGTGTCTGAGCTTTCTGGTGACTCCTAATTCCCAGTATCAGTATGACTGCAGTGGGTTCAGAGCTTGGATACAACCCGTTTATTGTGTGTGACAGCCACAGATTAACAACAGCGACAGTTAAGGCGGCCTATTGTCTGTGTGTGTTTCTCAAGGTTGAAGGGTGGATCTCCTCTAACCCTGGCAGTCAGCACTAAACCTGAGCCCCGCAGTGGCATGGCACAGGCAGGGCTCACAGACAGCAGCTGCACAGCCCAAGGCCACACATTAAGCCAGCCCACACATAAAAGAGACTCACAAAGAAAGCCTAATAGTTCTCTTTATACTGCAACCATTGTGGGCAGAGGTTGGGCATGTCCTGAACCCTGTCACTTCAAGTCAAGTCAGGTGAAAACCCACTGCAGGTTATACAGTGGCCACTCTGAAAGCGAGTCGGAATGAAGCCCAAACACACACGGGCAGGGATTTGTGGGCTTTCAAAACATTGTGGTAAGGAGTCACTATTGGGACTATTATTATTATGGCTAAACACATCAAAAGGCCTTGCTCTAGCAGAACAAGAGTACTTCAAGCATGTGAAAGTGTCAGTTTGTCCTTGATAAAGAAGGATTACGGCAAGACATTCTCTTTCCCAGCACAGTCGGAGGGGAGCTGCTAAAAGGGAGTTGTTGGACTTCAAAATGTACTTCACTGGAAACCACACCGCCGCAGAATCAGTGTGACAGAAATATGAATAAGGAATAAAAGACGTCTCCGCGCAGCACTCTCTGCATGACTTCACATCACATCTTAAAGTGCTCGACGGGAGAGAGCGTTCAAGTTCAAGACTTCACCTAGTGCTTTCTGCAAAGACTTCTGTGTGTGTGGCAGGGGACATGTGAGACAGGTTGAAGGATGAAGAGGACCGAGGGTACAGCAGGGAACAACCCTGTACCACAGTAACAAATATATTTTCTCACTGACTTTTATATACAGTACCAGTCAAAAGTTTGGACACACTTACTCATAGAATGGTTTTTCTTTATTTTTTTACTATTTTCCACATTTTAGAATAATAGTATCATCAAAACTATGAAATAACACAAAAGGAATTATGCAGTGAGCAAAAAAATGTTAAACAAATCAAAACTATCTTATATTTTAGATTCTTCAAAGTAGCCACCCTTTGGCATTCGGCATTAACGAGCAAAGAAATTCCACAAATGAACTTTTAAAGGCCACAATCACTATGTGTGCTTTTAAAATGATGATTTTATCATTGTGATTCAACATTCTCCACCTCTACATTTCAAATTTCCAGTTCTAAATGAAAACTACTTGTTTCAAAAAAACTTTTTATTCAAAAAAATGTTTTTATTACAATTTTAGTTTTGAAAAGAAATTCCTACATTAGGCATCAACTTCACTATTTATATTTGTCTAAGAAACTCATTTCAAGCATTTAAGCATCAGCCTTTAGATCAAAATGTCTTTAAGATCATGAGAAACAGTCAGGTGTGTCCAAACCTTTGACTGGTACTGTATATATGTTAAAGCAGGTTATGATTACAGTTGCAGAGTACAATTGGCCCTAAATTGACAAAATAACATGTTTACAAACTTGATCATCTATTT
>OOFE01051414.1:0-30029 GCA_900323365.1 Monocentris japonica | reverse complement strand
TCCGCCCGCCAATATAGTTCTCGAACTGTAGCTAAACAACGTGGTTGCTAAGCGACCGGTATGAGTGGGGATTTTCGGTTAGCGCGTTAATATTTAGATAAACTTTTATCCTCTGCGGCCACAGGTGCGCGTTTATCGGGTATTTTACAACGACTTCAAATGCGACTGAGCCAATCAGAACGGAGGACCGGGAGAGTGCATTTTGTAATAAGTCTTTTATTGGACATAAATAAGAGATGAGGGGGGTCCTGCATTCAGTGCCAGTAGAGAAAAGAGCAAAGTAATTTTCTACACGATAATGAGCACCTCCTTGCTTTACTATCTCGTTAGAAAAGTTTAGCTCTGTTGTTCAGTCTGTCACACGACGGACTCTCATTTTGCCTTTAGGCCCATAAACCAGAGAATGCCGAAAAACATCCACAGTAGAGGTGGTCATAAATAATTGTTGGCTATTTTCACACCCCAGTGCTCCAGACTTGTGTGGAGTCTCCAACCCAGTGTTATCCTGCCCTTGCATCTAATATGTCCAGCACTGGAGTGGATCGAAAATGTCCTGACACACGAATGTATGCCAAGTTCATATTTCCTTGTGCTATTCTATGTAAAGAAAAAAAAAAATCTACATAACATAAACCAAACCTAGACTCATCTTCCTCCCCTGCATTATGTTCAATATGCATTCCTCATTGATTCAAAACATTTTCTCTATGAAGCTCTTGGGCACCATCTACTGGTGCAAATAAAGATCACAAGCGCGCGACTGATTTTATGTTTTTATTACAGTACAGAACTACTGTGTACAGTATTAAAAAAAAACAGCGAATGTTTAAAGGAAGTGCACGAAATTAAAACGAACAAAGGCTCTACCAGTTATTTTTAAGTTTCAGTTTTACAAAGTTTTGAAATAAATAAATATAAATTACATGAGACTGATTCATAATGTAAAGGACAGGCAATTCTTAAGGCACACCTCATAGCCCAAAATGTACCTTGCAAAACATTAATATGGCATCTCCCTAAGGACAAAAACAAGCTTAGTTTCCATCTCAAAACGAAGCAGCAATTTGCCTTTTAAAAATAAGAATCATAAAAAATGTTCAGCATTCAACTACCCTGCCGCAGAAAGTTAAATATCAAGCATCATTGTATAGCATTGCCCCTCAAACCATTAAGTCTGAGATGGGTCACAATGTAAAAAAAGCAACCTTTGTCACCACAGCATCAATTTGAGAAAGACAGCATGCACCATGGCTAAAACTGTGCAATCTGAGCATCATCTTAATAGAATATACAATAGAAATATCTTGAGACATTGAATTGTGACTAGGAAATGTTAATTATTGCTGAGCAAACAGATGCTTTAGAAAGCCAATTTGGTTGAATCAGGATCTATGATCTGAGGCTATGATGACAAGAAATTAAAGACAGCCCCAGAGCATTTAGGTCACTTCTCACATTCAAAATGTCTGCATAGTCCGGACTTTGAGAATTGCTTCTGAAGATACACACAGCAACAACAATCACTATCACACTTTCAGTAAGAGTATCTGAGGCAAAGATGTAGAGGAAACGCAGAACATTGGTCATGTGTTACTTATACCCATTTTTAACCATTAGAGGCCTTTACCTTTGCTTTCCATTAGCACTGACAAGGATTAAAAATATTACAATACACTTGGATACCGAAACCATCACAATGCCTCAGCCTTTCCCTGAAGTTTACCCTTGTTTCACACACTTATGTGCAGACTTATGAGCATAGGCTGGGGCATGGCATGCCTCTAGATAAATGAGATGGGTTTGAAAGTAAAAATGTATTAAAACTTGCAGAATAAGGATTATAAACCGGCTTAGCATGAAATTAAATTAGGCACCCTTCAGAACTACGATAAACTTGTAAAACTTAGTGGTTTACTATTCCTGTAATTTAAAATGTTCTGATGGAGCAAGCGCAAAAACACCAATGTGTATTTACAAAACCCATTTTAAAACACATCTGCTTTACAACATGCATTTTCATTTCACGGAAGGCTGTACAAAAGACAAATAATCGCTTTTGTTATTTCAGAAGGCAGAGGGAAGTACTGCATGCATGGTCTAACCACATCTATCAGTATTGATGTGCACAAACTGCTGATGAGCAAATTAAAATGGAGTGTTTATAACTTACAGTATTGATTTGTCTGTGTTAAACTGTGATGTGGGAGAGACTATGCATGCATATCTATACACACACACACACACACACACACACACTTAAAAAAGCCCTTAGAAATTTCATAGAGAACAGATCCACTAATGATCCCTGCTGTCACCAATAGCCCTTTATGTACTAAAGTCCTACAGATTCACGTGCTTGCACATAAGGAGCACACAAATAAGACAAAACATTGCAACATGTTGAAGAGTTACTCCAACACAAACAAGCTGGTATCAGAAATAGCTGGTGTCTTTGATAAGCACACAAACATTTTGACAAATTAAGAAACAAAAAAAAAAAAACAAGACTTACAAAATGTTGATCAGATAATACAAAAAAGGTTTCAAAGTCATAAACAATTCATAATCAGAAATGGATAGCCTTGTGGCTGCACAAAACTTTGCCTTGTCATCCTATAAATAATAAACTAATGCCCATATAAACATTTTTTTTCCTTTTGTTTTTGTAAAAAAAAAAAAATACCCATATAAAAAGGAATAAGCAAGTAAAAAATTAACCATCTAATCTAACTGAGGAAATGGGTATGGGAAGTCTGCCACTGGAGACAAATCCAGGTGATGCCATGGATCACTCTAAGGAGTTTCATAAAACAATCACCAGGGTTCTTTCAGGTCTTCTGGGAGTGGCGGAGGAAGTGTGTCTGGAAGGTGCGTGGCCACTTGTGTGGACACCAGTGTCTTCGGTTTCTTGGAGCTGCAGCAGGGCTTGAAAAGTCGAGGATCGATGATCACCTCCCCAAACCGTCCCTTATAGACAATCCCACAGCACACCTTTTGCCTGCAGGACAAAAATACATAAAAATGAAAACGCTTAGTCTTTTTTGCCTCTTTTACAAATAATTCACACAGGTAAATAAATTGGATCCTTTGTGTCCCCAAATACAAAGCTGCTCATTGAGAGAAGTGGCTTACCTTTTCCAGTAGGAGCGATCAAGGAAAGAGAAGACAGAGGGAGTAGAGCGTCTTTGTTTGGACTCGATGTCTGAGCCATCATCTGACTGATTGCTGTAACTGGGGGACTGGGATGGAGACATACTGGAGGTAGTGCTGTGGGCATCAGAGTCTGCTTGGAATAAAAAAAAAAAAATAAAAAAAAAATTTAAATGCTGTGATCAAACTGAACCTGAATCAGGAAATTAGTAATATAACACCATTTAAGAAGAATAATAATAAAAAAATACAAGCATTTGCATGACCATGATAACAGGTAGTCTTAATTTTTTTTAGGGGAGGGTTTCAATAAATATTACTCTTTCGATCTCTGACTAGTTCAAAATCCATTTCTAATACAAGACAAGCATCTCAACATACTAAAGCTATCAATGCAAAACTGTACATGCATATTTCTTGACACCATTGCAATGAAGTGGGAAGAGTAACCTACTTTGTCTCTTGAACTTATGAAGCTTCTTCAGCTTGCTCTTCTTCTTTCCATCACTGTTCTTTATCTTCTTAGGTTTCGTCAACTTGAAGCCTGGCCCGGCTCTGGCATCGACGACCTACAACATGTCACAAAATTCAATCAGTCAGTTTCAAGGATTACAGGCAAAGTAGACAAAAAACAGTGTGCTACCACTGAATTAGACAATATTTACATGGTTCCAGTTCTTCTTGGAGCCATTTGGTAGCTTTTTCCATCTCTTCACCAACAGCACACAGGCATTGCAAATGTCTCCAACACGATCTTCTGACAGCCTTTAAATAAAATTTAACACACAAACGCAGATAATAAATTTCTCTTCAAATATAGGCACACAGACAGCTACCTAACAAATACACAATATGTACTCATTTGAGTCCTCACCCAAAACAAAGCCTGAAAGTTTCCTCATATCGACTGCTGTCTGTGAAGCGTGAACTGGAAGACTTGGTCTTACAGATGCAACAGCCATCGTTACTTCGGTAAATCTTTGATTTGTGAAAGCCAAACATGTTCTGTATGTCGTTCACTGCTGGAATAAAACCTGAAAAAGGTAAAAACACAGATCGGAAATTATACCAACCCCGCCATCATCAGTGTCGATGTCTGCAGATAATCATGCTTTCTACTAGTGAAAAGGGGGCGGGCCCTACACACACACACAAACCATTTGCTTTCCCATCTTTAGAACAAATCTCATGCGAAAATCACATACCACAGCGTTCAACCTATGGTCTATGAAAGAGTGAAAAACGTAACTACTAACTGAAGTTAGCGCAACAACAACTAAGGTATCTTTGGGATGCCGATTTTGAATAGAACTAGCGGGAACACAAACACACCCATAGACATACCATTGCACAGACGAACATTAATGTTAAGAAAAAAAATAACAAAAGCGAACAATCCAGTTGTTCAAAATTGCACTGCTAACGTTAACACACGCATCAGGGATAGTTACTCATTATACGATGCCACCGAGGAATGCTCGCGAACTTGGCTTACAAAATTGTAACGTTACGTTAAGTGAAACATTGCAATGTATTTTATAACATTGCGTTACTTTTCCGAATATTGGCCTAATTTTTCCAAGGTTAACAAGTTAACGCTGTAGCGAATAAAGACAAGTAGGTGGGTGGGTTAGTCAAGTTGTGGGTTTTTGTTTTCAGTGAGAATTCGAAACAAAAAGCGGGTAGCGCTTTCTGAAGTCAAGAAAACAAAAAGCTATCGGGCTATTCGTTGAATTGTGTGGAACACATGATTCTGAATTCCATACATTGTTTTATTTGATTCAACTCCGTTTGTTTCGATGTTGTATTTAAATAAGAAAGGCTACGACGCAACCATCATTCCCTTTAAATTCAAACTTTTGCCCACTAGAGCGCCAAATATGGCTTATTGTTGTTAGCTAGCATGCTAGTTAGCCAACTTAGCTACCACGCCACGCTCTCGTCCACTTCCACGTTATCCCATTGTCAGCGTAATAGTCTTGCAGAGCTCGCTCGCTCCAGCGCACACGTCAGATTACACTTATGCCACATTGTGATCATGATTATTTCGTAACAAATTAATGAACTCTTATGAATGTAACTTATGTAGAAAGAAAATAAGTGTGCACTTACCGAACAAAAACTTTGAATCTTCGCCGTATTCTTTTCATGCACTGCGCATGCCTTACTACTGCATACAACTGCCGATTAGAATACATTAGCATAAAAAGACGGAATGAAAGCGCTGAGCGTAACAAGACCATATAAGGAGTGCAGCCGTCTAGTTTGAACTTGCATTCAACCAATCACTGTTGTCCATGCGTAGCCCTTGGGAATGCTGCATGTTGGTAGGTGTAGTGAATGAGTAGGACATCTCTGGCAAGACATTACTGTAACCGCCCCTTCGAAACTCAATATCCCATAGAGCATTTGGTCAATGGGTTTCACAAAAAACAGCTATTTGACATGGCGCGAACGAGTTTGTTTACATTCTCTCAGAAGCCGTAGAGCGCGTAGAGACAGTACACTCAGTAGAGAATATAAACCCTTTATTGAGCCGATTATATTTCGTAATCAACAACTGATAAAATAAAATACAATTGAATCCAGTTTTATGCATTACTGATGCTTTATTCTTTCTATATTTTTTACACTGTACACTGTTGCTCACTTAGTAAACACTACATTACACAGCTATGTCAATAAATGTACAACAGTATTGGAAAACAAAAATATATATCTCCCAAGATGCTCATGTGGGTCCTACATGGACAAGTACAACACAATCAATCCAGACATTGTTGGCACAGGAAAGACATCCATCGCATCTTAATATCAAATCTCATGTCCTGCACAGTAGGTTTAATGCAATGGAGGAGGGCCCAGTGATATCTCAATATACCCTAATATCTAACTTTTCTCACGTGGATATTGCATAGCAGAAACCATGATGACAATTCAGGAAGGGAAGAGCACTCATCTTAGCTCTTCACATGGCCACATCAGGCGTTCCAAAGAGTCTCAAAAAGTCTACAAAGATCAAATTAACAGGTTTTGTTAAGAGAGCAGAGCAGGTGTAGTGTAAGGAGTCAGTGTGGGATGATGCTAGGGGAAGGACTGGTTAGAGGTATTTACATGAAGGCTGACATTATGATCCACTTTACATCGAAAGATGGGTTGAGCTCTACTGAGGAGTTGTGTCCAGAACATGAAGCAATGACTTGGATATTTTCCTTGTCCAAATGAACACACTGTGCATCGCTAGTGTATTAGCCACACAGTCTTATTATCATGCAAGAAGGATCCTTATCCCTCCTCAAGTTCTCCCATGTAAAAGATTTCCATACTAGTACACTTCAAAAGGGAATGGCCCAAATGTAACACACTGTTGTATCTATGTAGGTGAATGACCCTCCACACTACAAAAATGTTTACCCCTGTCATAAACATACTTATAAAGCATACTTCTACATCATTTGCTTCAACCTCTGCATTATGACATTGGAATCTGAGTTGACAACAGAGCAAGCAACTTGACAGACTTAACAAAATAATACTGTTTCTCTGAAAATATATTAACAGTTTTTCCCTTAAATATAGCCATTGTCAGCAGTTCACGATAACAATGAAAATATTTAGCTTTCAATAAAACAGTATAGCACAAGTGGGTTATCATCAATAATGTGTAATTCATGGATCATAATAGAAAACATATTTTTAACATCTAATGGCAACATTATTGAGGATAAAAATAACAACATATCTTGAAAGGCTCATTGCACTTAATATATGGCAAATGTAACAGTAGCTTTAATATAAGCCAGAAAATGTCCTTTGCTCAAGTCTCTTCCTGCGTAAAAAAGGTTCAGTTATTCTTTTTAGTGGTCCCCAGTGATCTTCCTGGTCAGGTCCAAAAGATGGGAAGGTGGGGAGGTTTAGATACCAACACCTTTGACGAGCGAAGCTTCTAGGGTAATGTTGAACTCTTGCAGAGTCTGTAGCACTCTGATCAGAGAATTTACCAATGAGTGGTCCTTAATCAGTGCAGTGTCCTCGTACATCTGAGCAGTGATTGGACAGTCTGCAAGCAGAGCAATCCAATGGTGCAACAAATGGTCCCTAAGAGAAGTGGACACAGCTTAGTTAGCTGATTGGTTCGATGTGGACAACACAATGGAATGGAGCATAAAAATTAAAATGTACATGTATTATTCAGAGCACTGAAAATGTATGCGCTATTGTCAGTTGTTTTTGAATGCCAGTAAAAAAATCCCCTCTTAAAAAAAAGCTTAAACAATGGCAGTAAAAATTCAGCTCATTTCAAAGACAAAGCGCATTGCACTGCAGTTACAAATCCTTTCTCTTCCGCAAAGGTAGATAGCAAAAGGTACTGGGGTTTAAAGAGGGCACGACAGCATGACCGCACCACACCACACACGCACACACACAAACACACACACTCACAAGCAAATACACTCTTAAACTATAACAGGGGAGAGGGAAGTACTACAGGAAAGTAATAATAATGTGATACTTTATTGATCTCCAAAGGAGAGATTCTTTTCACTTGCCCTTGTCCAGGTCAGAAGTCAGGATCAGCTACAGAATAGCGGCCTTGGAGCTGTTAGGGATTCAGTGTCTTGCTCATGGACACTTCTGCAGGGCGGATGCTTGCTGACATGGGGGCGTGAACCCAGATAATCACCATCTCAGCCTGCTGCCCTTAAGTCATCCACTCTAAAGTATGCTGAGATGTTTTGTTCACTGCATGAGCTGCATGTCGTTCTCTCTGTCCTTCCAACCTTCCTGTCCTTTTTTAATCATCTTTTGAAACACTGAACTTCCTAGTCAACCACAGCAACTGTTTGGGATGTTCAGTGCAATTTAAATCTATAAAAGGAGTGCAATCTGTCTTATGAGGTTACAGAGTGCTGCCTACCTTGCACCTAGACAGACAAGCATCTGGAACTTCCCATCTTTCCCGATGTTTCTAGACGTATTGTTGATGGCACGCATGAAGCGGCAGAAGTGGCGCACTCTGGTTTGCCAGTTCTCATCTAGAGTCACCTCCCGCTGCTCTGCACTTTCAAAGTAGACTTGTGACTTTTCTGTTAAAACACAGATCAATCATGAGACAAATCAATTGATTAACAATTCATTAGTAAGTAATATGAAGGTTTGTTTAAGAGCTGATGGTAATATTTTTAAGTTGTTACCTAAGAAGTCCCAGATGAAGACATTCTTAAAGAGTCGGGGTGATTTGAAACCGTGCTGGAACACTTGCTCCAATGCCCAGACCAGGCCGTACTCCCCACATAGTAGAAGGGTCAGACTGCCCCTCTATGGAGAGTAAAAATAAAAGGAAAAAATAATGTGGTTAAAATGTACACATTTTATGTAATTTACGTATGCAAGCAAGGTTGTTCTTTTCTCACTAGAGAATGAAAGGGAACACTAGCCAATTTTTGGAAATTCATACTCTTGGGGTCATTCAACATGTTAGAAAATTGAGAGAGAGCCAACCAGCCCACTCAATTACCGAAATAACTTCCCAATGTCTTGCATGAAAATAGGGGTAGGGTGTTTGACATCCTGTGCAGCATTGAGTCTGCACAATGTGCGGCTGTCTTAGCTGTCAATTTTCATGTAGACATGGCTGTTAAGATTGTTAAGAGAAAACTGAAACTTCCGAATAATAAATCACTGTGACAAGAGGCAACTGCATTTAAATTGGTGGTGAACACGGGAAAAGTGAAAGTGAGTGCTGGATTAATTTATGAGGTCATGGAATAGAGTTTGTGAAAGAGCATGTGCGAGAGAGAGAGAGAGAGGAATGCAGACAGGCCATTGTCTGCGTCTGTCTGCGAATACATGACCAAAAATTAAACAACAAAAAGCAAACTGCACTGCAATTTCTGAGAGAAGAATTTTGTAAAAATCAAGCATTTTGGGCCTCAATAGCCCCCCTATCCTGCAAGACATCCTGTCTTGTGTGGAAGGTGGAAAGAGCTGGATTAGGGGAAAGGGGTTTTTCCCGTAAAAATACTTTCTACTCCAACTAGGTGATGAATGACTCTTGAAACTTATCAATCATCTAAAGTTTACATCCAGATAAAATACATATAAAATCCCACTTTCACTGGTAAATATCTCTCCATACACCTTAATATGATGCACCTAATGTAATGATTAGAATGTTTTAAGGACTTTTTTCTTGCACTTTGACTAATTTTGAATTCAGTTTCAATCCCAGCCATCGAAGGACTGAATAAGTGAAAAATTCAAAGTCTAAGCTTTCAGATGATATCCTGTTTATGAAAATCCCACTTCTCTTTGTCCAAAGCTTTATATCAGTGCTTTGTATCAGTGGCAGAGTGTCTATATAGCCAAGAAGCTTAAAAATATGTTGCTGAATACAGACCCTTCAGACCTTCAGGACAGGAATACCACCCAAGCATTGTTCGCAGAATGAGAATCAGAATCAGAATGGGGTTTATTGCCAAGTAAGTTTACACATACAAGGAATTTGCCTTGGTCTGATGGTGCAACATTTAACAGAAGAAAAACAAGTCAAAAATATGAGAAGAAACAAGTAAAAAATATAAAATCTAAAAAAACAAATTCACATAATAAATTATAAAAAAAGACAAAACATATAACAAGACAAAAGATGTGTGCAACAAGGTGCAAGTGGGAAATATGTGCAAGTTCTGAGACAGAACCTTTAATACTTTTTAATCATTTGAATCATGCCACACAACCAGTAGTCACTGAGGGACATAGAGACCTCCGGAGGAGAAAGCAGCTTTTCCTTATTTGTGATGAATAATAGAACTACAAGCTGGGGCCTGTCTAGACTGCCGTCTCTCACCTCCTTCTCTGGCTTGTGGAAGTGCTTCACAATTCCATTGATGGCCTCTCCCACTCCCTCCTGGATCTGACCTGTGTTTAACTCTGGATGAAGAGAAAAATAGAAACTCAGTAAGTCAATACAAACAGTCGCAGGGAAGCAAAACCCCCAATGAAGTCTTATCTATATGACATCTTTCAGTAGTTTTATCAAAATTTGTCACTCAGCAACAAATTTTTCCTGTGAGCTACACTTTATCAGAATGTCTACACAGCCGTATTATTTTGGAGATGCTTCAGATGAATTATGGTCATGTAGTTTAAGAGTTACTTACTTGGTTTGCTGTTTGGTGAGATGGTAACAAACCTCCTCATCATCCCTGGGGACTGCTGCATTGGGGGTGTGCGGCACATCCTGTCATCGTTCTCTGTGTTGGGGGTCATCAGCTCTCCTACCAGGATCCTCTCTAAACTGCCATCATCCACTCCCTTCCCCAGCCACCGACCACATGGGAACCTGCCACAAGAACACGTCAGGAATAAGGTGCAGATTTTCTGTCTTTTGTGTACCTGCTAGTCGAAGAAATATTAGGTAAATTTCTCTCAAAATATACACTTACTTGTAAGTGTGCCCTGTGATCTCATTGCGGACCATAACACACTCCACAAGCCACTTTGCGTAGAGCCCCGTGTTATCATGGCCCATCTGTACTGTGGTCAGCTTGCCCAGGTTCTGGCACTGAGAGGGAGGGGCATTTTAATACTATGCTTTGAATAATCAACCAAACCAAAAATTCAGAAAATAATATATCAGTTGGTATCACCAACCTCAAAAGTGATCTCCAGGGTATTCCTGGGCACCTGGAGCACCCCAGTCTCAGCCAGCTCCCCAGAAACACACACCCACGGGTTGGCTGTGAACATGGAGCCACCCAGCTTCTTACTGGAAACAACTAGCACATGGTAGGGGATCACTGGGAGACAGAGAGGAGAGAAACATGAATGACTGGATTGTATGAAGTATAATTTTGCAAATGAGACATGGTTTTAGAAGGACAGTCAAATAATTCAAATATAAAAATAGTACTTTACAATAATGATAACGGTCAGTAGCATTGGCAGACTGTACAGCATCAATGTAGCACTCACTGATGGTGGTAAAGACATTGGTGAAACAGAAGTAGTCCACAGCATTAAAGGACAGGAGATGGTAGAGGAATTGCTCTTTCTCATCATCACAGCGCAGGAAAGCATAGCGCTTGTACAGTTTTCTATGAAGAAAAAGTTTTAAAAAACAGTTAATTCATTCATTGTTTTTACCAACTTAATCCTATTCAGGGTCACAAGGGGCTGGAGCCTATCCCAGCATGCAAGATTACATTCTTTTTATTATTTTAAATTGATGAAGCCGTCCAATGGATAAACATTCAAAAGCATCAGCTACATGACAATTGATGCAATACTTAATGGATAAAAAGATTATAATGAATGCATAGTTTGGTAAACAACAGAAGAACTGACTAAGCATGGTCATAAAAGCAGACAGAAATCACCTAGTGTAACCCAGTTCACCACCAAGATATCAATTATGAACAATCCTGTGAATAATTCATGCTGCAGCGGACTATAGTATGACGCGTTGCAATTTCAAAAGAGTTAATGTATTATAAATGGGTAGATTGCACATATCAAGTTAATTTCATTTGAGAGAGACATTCCTCCACAAGCAGAGATGAGTCCCTGCATAGAAAAAAGGTCCAGATAAGAAAAAACCTCCTCTTCAAAATGTAAAAGCAAGACTCATGGTCTCACTGTTATAATGGTCCATGAGATAGAGGCTCTTATGTGCATCGGCACAGAACACTAGGCTCTGGTAGGATGTTGTTTTGCTTACTTTGTAAGCTCGTGGTCTGAGAGCAGCTGCTTCAGGTGTCTGGAAAGCAGCTTTTTCTCCATGGAGAGGCGAACCCAAGCTCTGGCCTTTCCCACATCTGTCTTGATCTCACTTATGTTCTGGATGTGCCTACAAATAAAATGACAGAGCAGAAGGGTCAGAGGTGAAGCGTTCATACACAAAAGTACACTTGCTCTTCTTCATTATTATTATGGAAAAAACAATGAGGGGATCCTTATGAAACAACATAACAGCAACTACAGTTACTACTATGGCCAAAGAGATGGATCTCAGCCTGTCTCTGTAGTAGTGGGGGATTCCATAGCAGAACAACACCCAGACTCCCTAGTGTGTATGCCAGTCCCATGTCATCGCTCCGAGCCACTATCATGCCTCCCATGTCCAGACACATTCCCTTCCACTCCACCTGTGCCATAAGCACTGTCTGCTCCTTAAAAGCTCCTCATGTCTCCTCCTACAACTCTACCTTCCATCCCCCTCCCAGTCTCTGCCCTCTACATTCACTCTCATGAATTAACCCACTTTCCTCCACTCATTATCTCCATAGCAACAGAGGAAAACATCTAGTGCCCAGTTTATTATTGCAACCTCTCGATTGTAAAATATTCTAGGCAATATAGGTAAATGAGATGACCTATAATACCCCCATAATCCTTTTTTCCAAATTTCAATATCAACTTAAAACAAAAAAAAGCACTGTCTGATAAAATTATGTTTCAATTATTAAAACCCTGTGATAAAGGAGGCGGTTGTCTGTGAAAATGGTTGCTTTTGTGAGAGAGTTTGTTCACGTGTATGCAGTCAGACATGGAAATGTGTGGGCAGGAGGGGCTAGTTGTCAGCACACGCTACAGTTGTGCGTTAATGCCCTGAGCTAACCCTTCCCCGCTTCTTAGCCACGCCGACGGGGGGTCTGGTAATTAGGCTGGAAGTAACGTGCTGCTACACAGCTTCACTCTACGCCTCCTTCACGCAACACAAGGAATGACATTTCACATGATAACTCCTGATCACTGGCTGGGCATGGCAGACATAATAATAGTGATAGCATGATAATAGTCTCACGCCACAATCACCCAAACACACCCACACACATCTGCACAGACATGCAAACAAACACACACAGGCACACATCATGTAGGTTTTTGTCAGTTGAAGGAGCTCTCATGGACGATTCAAAGGCTTGGCATTCTATGGATATGGATAGTACAAAAGTAAACAATGTTGAACTATGTCTTAAGTATGGCAGTAAGCTGATGTTCAATGCAGTAGCCAGACTGTGCTGGACAAAAATATTATTCAAATCTGAGGAAAAACATTTTCAGCCAAAGTTGACATTTCAGCAGAATTCTGACACAAACCACAGTTAATGCTTGTTTGTGTTGTACAGATAATAAGCTGTGAAGGCAGTACACTTTTAGTACATCTTTCCTTCGATAGTACTACTTATTTGCTTGCACTGCACTGAATGCTATGCACTGAATGCTATGATAAAGCCATTGTTTATCTAGGATCCCCAGTAGGTATAATTCATCAGTCTACCACAAGGGGGACATCTTAGTCAAACTTAGTTTCAGTGAACTAACAGTGAACACCAGCCCCAAAGTACTATTAATACATCTCTAAAGCAACTCTATACACTAGACTAAATCAAATGTAGACACTTTATTCTTTATTCATTTATTAGGACCCCCTTTAGCCAATGCCTCAATTGCTGACTTCTGACACTGCTAGTCTTCCTGGGGTCAAAGACTCACCTCATGTCCTGGATCAGAGAGATTTTGAGAGGGGGCATGGCAGAGCCACCATCAGATTTGCGTCTCTCAGTATCGTGGATGAAACCTGAGGTAGGGAGAAAGGAGGTAGTTTAGGCTATGAGAGATTCACATTGTCACCACACCACTTTCCAGGTCTGATTACAACCTTTATAAGAACAAAGGTCATTAATTTGTTACTATACATGAAAAATTTCCATTAATTTATTGTATCAAGTCAGAGAGCAGACAGCTGATTTCAGCATTCACCTGGAGGTCCTAAACCACCTGGAGTTGCATCCTTCTTCTCTTTGCTTTCCTGGTAGTGGAGCAAGTGGGACCACAACGCAGATTTACCCTGAAGAAGCAAATACACACTAGTGCCATTAATTGCTGCAAAGAGGCAGTGTTGATGAGATTATGTGAACAAGCCGGGGATATGTTTCTGCAGTATGCATTTTTTTCCTAACCTGTTTAACCTGCAGCCCATGGCTCCAGATCCTCTCCAGCAGGTCACAGAGGCTGGCGATGAGAGTGTTCTCCTCCACACCAGTGATACTGACCTCCCCATGACCGAGCTCCACTGCCTCCCGACCCATCTTCTCCACCAGCATACGCTTGGTCTGCAGGGAAACACACAAATACAAACGCACAGGTACACACACACACACACATACACACCATTGTTACATTGTTACTCGTTACTTGTAGGAATTTAAAGGATAACACTGGTGTTTTTTAAAAATGGTCCCATATTATTCAGTTTTTATGATTTTGTTTGTGTTTTACAAATAAATGTAGTTTAGTTAAAGGTTGAATTTAATGAATTTTAAGACTAGCAAACAGCAACAATACTGGACCCTGATTGGCTGATAACAACAGCTCCTCTAATTCAAATGAGGTAAACCTGCTGAGTGGAGGCTTTCCAGTTCAAATGCTGTAAACTGGCCTGATTGCAGGATTTCAGGAATTCCTTAGTGTGGGGAGGCAATCAAGACCAAGTCCAGCTATGATGCGTTAACTGGAGGTAGTCTGAAACTGCCTGTAAAAAGGGTGGATTTTTGAAACCACTCAAACAAAATCAAATATTAACAATGTCTTCATTAAACATCTTTGATGATATGTATATGAACAGAGGAAATTTTGAATTATCTCTACTATAATATGGGACCTTTAAGTTTGTACCAATCATCTAGGTTTCCCTTAACAAAAAACCTCCACAAACTTGTGAATTGCCTGAGCTAGATAATCCATAAACATGAAGCCTTAATTTGGTTTTGTGCCAGAGTGTGCCCAAGTTGAGTGTTTTCATATCCGTACGTGCATTCAGAGACCTCTTACTTGACCAGAGAATATTTCAGGCTCTTGGATTGGATGAGGCCAGAGGGTGAGCGTGCCACAATGTAAACATAGGATGTAGATAAAACTTTTCACCAATCGCTGACCTCCCTTGTGATTATGTTGTTCTTTGCTTAGGAAGAAATAATCCCATAAAAACATGTTGCCTTATAAACCTTATTGTTACATCCATGTTTTCTTTTTTGGGGCGTCTGTTAGCTGGGACAGCAATTAATTTAAAGCTAGGTTTGACAACTTGTATTTTAAAAACATACATATGGCACACATTGCAAAATGACGTAGACAGTAGTACATGGACTATAACTCTAAATGACACTAGTATTCTCTGTAAAGTTTAGTCTAGTGCTGAACTCATAAAATGCTCTGGATACAAGTGGCAGCTAAATTCCCTAAATTCGTAAATTTAAGTGTACAAAATGTAATAAGTCGTACTCTATTAAAATAATGTGGCAGTGCCTAAATCATTAGAAACAGTGCAAAACTGATACGAACTGACATCTAGAGGACAGGTATACACAAACCTTGTTTCTGCACTCCTTTAGCAATCCTTCAACAAATTTCCAGTTAGTCTGCGCAATGACAGAAGGTGAGAGGTTGGACAGTTTGGGCTGTCTGATGGTGGTGCCCAGGTTCCTGGCCTCCTGGATGTACTTCTGTTACCAGACAGAGAGAACAAAGTCAGGAAACAACTATCCAAAATCGGGACCCGAGAAACACTGTGCAGAGAAACTGACTCAATGATACGTGGGCTCACATCACTAGTGGAGGAAACTATAACTCTCACTACAAACAATGGATAAATGGTTGGCTAACCACAGGGTCTGGTCTCAGTCCAGAGTAAAAGTAGAGGAGATCACAGTGCCACTTGTATAATTTTGTGTTGAATTACAGCATATTCTACAGTGAAGTGTAATGTACCTTTCTATTCTCAATATAAATCTTAAGGGGACTGCCAGTGCTGATTATATAGATTTGAATGTTCAATGTATATATGTCTTGTAGTATGTACTGAGTTCTATAAGGTGTCAATGTGTCTCTGAAAAGTCAGCAAAACAAATTACTGTAGAGTTGTTGCAGGCTTTGACCTTCTGATATTGAACTGATACCCCAAACATGATATGCCCTAGAAAGTGACATGGGTTATCAGGAAGAGCGCTGCTGATGGTGAAGGAAGAGGTGGGAAGTGAAGACCACATGGGGGTGGGGGAGGTTATCATGTAGTCACAGTGTGAAGGCTTTGGGCTCACTGACTACCAACACATACCACATCCACAGTCACCGACTTTAGACAGGGCTTGTAGGACTGGGAGAGCCAGTAGTAGTCAAGAAACAGCAGGAGCTGCCGCTCCGGAAACAAACACTCCACATGCTGAGAGTGTGTGTGTATGTGTGTAAGAGGTCAAGGAAGAGAGACAAAAGAGTGACCACAAGTGTGTCAGTGTGTGTAAGAGAGAGAAACAGACAGAGTGACGATAAAACAATAACAACAGATTCAAAATAAAGCAAAGGGAGAGAGTCATACAAATAGAAAATTAACAAAGACAACAAATTCCAGAATGACAAAGGACTGCAGGCACATGTTTACTAAACAAGAAAAGCACGGTAGGTGAAGCAGAACATAAAGCCCGAACCAACATGAAGAGTTTGTTGGTTTGTTGTTGGTTTGGGCTACAATTAGAAGAAAATATCTATGAATATAAGTTGAGCTGCTAGAAAATCCACAAAGGAAAACCATTGCGGAGCTCTCTCACCTCTCTCTGGTCATTGTCTAAATAAAGATGCTCAGCGTGCTGCTTCTGTCTGTCCTTCCTCCTCCACTGGGCCGGAGCGCTCCTCTTGGCCCATCTGTAACACAAAACAACATGGTTTTATCATAATGTCTAGGGAAAGACAATGAAATAGCTCACAGGCAGAGAAAACAAAGTTTTATTTTAAATAGTTTTGTCTGATATAGTCACTTGTTGCTAGTGGGCCCAGTGGAGAGCACGTCAGACTGCAGTCGGGGGAAGAAGCCTTGTTCATAGCGTCCCTGACCAATCTTCATGTCCAGTAGGTGGGGGTGCAGGGCTGTGTGGTCGATCTTTGACACTCTCATCTCAATGGCCTTCTCTGTAGAGATGTGGGAGGAGAAGAGATGGTGGTGATGGTAAGTGCATACAGTGCATTGTTTTATTTATGTTCCTTTGTCTAGTAAAAATGATTTATAACCTGAGCTATGAATGCTTGTCGTTATCAAGTGATTAAATGAATGTCTCTTGAGCAAAATCAATTATTTTGCATAAAACAAAATAGTGATTTCAGTTCATACACGATCATCTGGTCATTATGTCCTAGCTGCTCATATGACTACCATTCATTTAAAATTAGTGATGGCACAATTTCTGCTGCATGATGATTACCAGAGAGCCAAATCCTGCATTCTGATTGCATGTGGGCCATCGACTACACTCACGTCAAAGAGTAATTTGACTATCACGTGGAGAAAAAAAAGTTATCTTTTAACGAGAGTTGCTATTAATATCAATGAAATAGAATAAAATAAAACATAAATATACACCGATCAGCCACAACATTAAAACCACTGACAGGTGAAGTGAATAACATTGATTATCTCGTTACAATGGCACCTGTCAAGGGGTGGGATATAATGGGAAGCAAGTGAACAGTCAGTTCTTGAAGTTGATGTATTGGAAGCAGGAAAAATGGGCAAGCGTAAGGATCTGATGACTTTGACAAGGGCCAAATTGTGATGGCTAGACGACTGGGTCAGAGCATCTCCAAAACGGCAGGTCTTGTGGGGTGTTCCTGGTATGCAGTGGTTAGTACCTACCAAAAGTGGTCCAAGGAAGGACAAAGGCTAGCCCGTCTGGTCCGATCCCACAGAAGAGCTACTGTAGCACAAATTGCTGAAAGAGTTAATGCTAGCTATGATAGCAAGGTGTCAGAACACACAGTGCATCACAGCTTGCTGCGTATGGGGCTGCGTAGCCGCAGACGGGTCACAATGGGCAGCATGGGCGCCTACAATGGGCACGTGAGTGTCACAACTGCACCATGGAGCAATGGAAGATGGTGGCCTGATCTGATGAATCACGTTTACTTTTACATCATGTGGACGGCTGGGTACGTGTGCGTCATTTACCTGGGGAACAGATGGCACCAGGATGCTCTATGGGAAGAAGGCAAGTCGGTGGAGGCAGTGTGATGCTCTGGGAAACCTTGGGTCCTGGCATTCATGTGGATGTTACTTTGACATGTACCACCTACCTAAACATTGTTGTAGGCCAAGTACACCCCGTCATGGCAACGGTATTCCCTGATGGCAGAGGCCTCTTTCAGCAGGATAATGCGCCCTGCTACACTGCAAAAATTGTTCAGGAATGGTTTGAGGAACATGACAAAGAGTTCAAGGTGTTGACTCGGCCTCCAAATTCCCCAGATCTCAATCCGATAGAGCATCTGAAAAACAAGTCTGATCCATCGAGGCCCCACCTCGCAACTTACAGGACTTAAAAGATCTGCTGCTAACATCTTGGTGCCAGATACCACAGGACACCTTCAGAGGTCTTGTGGAGTCCATGCCTCCACGGGTCAGAGCTGTTTTAGAGGCATGAGGGGGACCTATACAATATTTGGCAGGTGGTTTTAATGTTATGGCTGATCAGTGTATACTGTACATGCCTCAGTATCCAGGTTAGTGTCGCAACTACATGTTACTTATTTGGGTTTCCCCTAATCAGGGTAAGTTTATGATGTTTGTATGAGCCAACAAGAAAATAAAGTGCATACACTCTCCAATTCAGTATAATTGGAAATGCTCAGGGTTTTGCCTCTCAACATCATAGATTAGAGCAAGGATGTCAAACCATGTGCCACGGAGGGCCGAGAGCATGCAGGTTTTCATTCCAACCGAACACTACAGCAGGTGATTTCACTGATTACCACACCTTCAACCAGAGAGGAGGGACTTATCAGTGAAATCACCTGCTGTAGTGTTCGGTTGGAATAAAAACCTGCATACTCTCGGCCCTCCGTGGCACATGGTTTGACACCCCTGGATTAGAGTCTTAGATCTAGTGCCGCTAGCTTTGGGGGAGACTTGTTCGTGTTCACGGATATTATTTCACCTGCCCAACATCATAGGATTGCATATGTGAATTCTGTTTGAGGGTCATTTTATTTATTTATTTATTTTTTTTAAAGTCAGGTTTGACACGGTCTTCTGCCATGCTGTGTATTCACTCCACAACATAAACAAAGTGTGTTGTAGTTCTCACTGCATTTCATGCAGCCAACACCCTGAGCAAAAGATCTGAATCACATCTAGGTCAGTCACACAAGGGCTGGGCCCACATGGATTGTGAAACCAAATTTTTCCCTCCTCTGAGAGTCATAGTGTAGCCACACCCAATCCTTGAAAGTGACCTTTTGTCTTGGGAGACACAGATAAAAGCTGAACCGCGAGGACTGTGAATCAGCTGTATGAATAGACAGGCCTTGCAAAAAAGATGGCAAAAATAGACCGGAGAAAAGAAAAGCCTGTGCAGTAGTCAATGTAAGACTTAAATAGACCATGCTGAATTAATTTCACCTGACACTTAATAAACCTCATTTATGCAGACAGGATCTTCACTCCTGTCAATCAATCAGCAGTCTTGAAAGAAAATTCCAGGTAATCTGCGTAAATCTTACTTTAAAAAAAGCTCCTGGTGTACTGTGGTGACATGTTTGAAAGGTTTCACATTTCACCAGGTTTCCCAGAATGTTCAGTATGTTGGTCTCAGGAAGTGGAATTGCCTTTCATGATTAATAAAAAGGAAAAAGCTACGTGTTAATACACATGATGTGATAAATCTCAATTAGAGCTGGGAGAAAGGAACAGCAGCTAAATGTCTTAATCATGCCCCAGTGGATCTGTGCCTGAAGCTAGTGAGTACAATGACTGTGTGCTGTGGACCAGGAGATCAGCGACATCAGCAGCGAGGCCAATGACGTCTGTAGAGGCAGTTATATAACCGGAGCTGAACATTTTGTCTGTCACAGTTAGAAGGTTAAAGAGGATGACATGAATACCAGCCATACTCTTAAGAGTCATGTGCAAGATAGCTTCAATGGGCAAATGAAGCCATCACCAAGTACATAGAGGAATGAATCAGTATAGTGCAGTACAGGTATAAAACAAATGCCACAGTATACAAGAATAAGACTATGAAACTTTATCTGTAGAGCACTTTTCGAAACAGTTACAAAGTGCTTCACAAAACAGCCGAGAAAGAAAACGATAGAAACAACCAAGCCTAAAAACACAGTGTTTCCCATACATAGGCTCATCTGTGGTGCACCGCCACAATATCAGCACAGCCTCCACAAAATAAAAAGTTGGTCAATGTATAGCAATTCATCTAAATCGATCTCTAATCTTGCTGGTGTTCACTCAGCTCCCAGTGTGAAAACGAAAGTGAGACAGATAATAAAATAATAATAAATGTAGATAAAGATGATAATATGGAAAAACAAGTTTGTTTTTAGGAGCGATTTAGCGATGCTAGTCCAGCACAAGCCTTGAAGGTGATCAGTAAGATCTCAAAGTCAATTCTAAAATTTGCTGGCAACCAGTGTAGAGAGGCTAATATGGTCATTTCTCACTGCGCTCTGTGCTAACTGCAGATGATAGAGGAGTGCTGACTGAGACAGGAGTAAAGAGAATTGCATTAGTCCAAACAAGATGATATAAAAGTGTCAACCACCTTTTCAAGGTCAACAAAGTTGAAAAAAAAAAAGACTTTTGGAGATAAAGAAGCAGTCTATAGCTTAGTTTTGAAAGATGAGGGACAATTTTATACAGAGCTTTGTATTTAGTGAATAGTCCAACTCACCAAATCTCAAACAGTGTGCTACTTTATTCTAGTGGTATTACAAAATTATTTATTTTTTTTTTTATGGCAAATTTAATGAAGGTATTTCTAACAGCTGGAGGTTTTGCTCCATTATTGGTTTGTAGTTTCCTCCAATGTACAAGTAATAGCTATATTATCAGACAACATTTGGTTAATTTTCATGCCCCATTAAACCATATTTAAAGGGCTTTTGGTTTGAAGTCAATGTTGTGGTGATGCCAGCACCACAATGTCAAAGAGATTGACACACACCTTTTCTCACAACTTTAGATTTTTTTTTTTCATAATTCAGTATTCACAAAGGCACATTCACCACTGGCAACCACTGCAAAATTAATCTGCATTGATTTTTAGTCGCTGTATTTGTAGCCTGTAGCTGGATATTCACATTGTTTGGAGACCAACAATTACAAAAATCATGTGCATATTTGGAAAAAAAGAATGTTTGTCAGAATCACGTTATAATTTTGACAGACATTTGATTTACTTTCTTTTTGTACTGTGTGAGTAAAACATAGCTAGCCTATTTTTAAACATTTTTATTAACAACTGCATTGTTTAATATTACAAACAGCTAATGCCATGACTCTGATTCTATATCTATATCAATATCGATATCAATATAGATATATAACATGATTCAGCATCTTATAGAAAAAAAATACTTGCACATATTCTGTATACACTTGGTGAATACAGTAACGTGGTACAGAAACGTTAGCAATGCTAGCTGGGCATTTCTTGGAAAACTGAAAGACAAGGTAGAAACGTGTTCCCACACTGTGACACATTATTTACGTATTGTGAAAATAACCAACTAATATTCAAAATGTCCAGGTATTCCTTCAACACTGTTATGTCATATGGGCGATATGGCATAGGACTTCAACATTTGTAGTCTTGCATTACACACTGAGTACTTTGTTCCACAACTTTCCCTAGCAAATTAGTGGAGCTTAAAAACAAATGGCCTTTGATGAAGTGGACAGTGTTTCTTTAATGGTCAACCTGGGACAACATAACAACATAATACCTTTGTGCCATTACTTTTGACAGGTTAAATGGTAACTGGAAAAGCGTGCAGGACAGAGCATGTTAATTCTTGTTCTCATTTCATATGTAATACGGTTTAACTTTTTATTTGTGTTCATGTCAAAGTTTTGCAACCCCATCCTGTTTTCAACACCACCTGGTGAAAACCCAGAGCTAAGGGTAAGGGGAAAGACAGACCAGTCTTTGACATGTTTTTTCTTGATATTACACAATCTTTTCCTTGTCCACACTCTCACAAGTGAATTTCTAATTCCCCACAAAAATAATAAATTATAGCTCTACGTCTCCCTAACTACCGTTCAATATAGCTGAAAATATCCTCAAATTAAAGCTGTTGTCTGCACTTTAACTTGATAGTCATTGTGGCATTTCACATCCAAAATAAATGAGTGGGACAAGTTCTCAAACAGTGTTGTCCAAATGCTTCGTTAGTATATGTAGTACAAAGTATAGAGTGAATTTTTCAGATTTAGTGCCCATTAATTGAAATGTTGAACGTATATGTTTTGTCTCTCTTGTTTCTCAGTTGTTTCTTCATCTTCAAATGATGCTTTGTATGTGATAGTTCACATTCTCTTTGTCATCTTAACAGTCCACATAGCTGTTTACTAGTCTTTGTCTCAGTCTAGTGAGATTAAGTAATAAATATTAAATATGAAGTAAATATTTTGTACAAATTGCTGTAAAATAAATCATTATCGGTAAAAATCACATTTCTTGGCTCCTACAAAAGCAAAGATAGTGGCATGCAGACAGCAGTGGAGATGCCAATTAGTCAAACTCAATGAGAGAAACAAACTTTATTTCTGAATCAGTTTTGCATTTAATATAGCCAGTTGAATGTATGGAAATAATTCATGCTCCAGCAAGGGCTAGGCAATAAAATAATCTCACAATGATTTTCATGATGGAATTTGCCAAGATAATGAGGCACTTGTGACGCGCTTTCAGGTGATTATTTTGTTCTCTATTTTCCTCAACCATATCATTGTATGTGTGTCTTGGAAACAGTTTATCATAGAGTTGAGTGTTGAGATTTGTTACAAACTATGAGACCCTGACTCATCATTGTATTCCAGGGCTGGCTGGCTATTTCTGTCCACATGTAGTCTTGGTGACTGGTATAACTTTACTTATAAGGCCACACTGCGAAAGCTGCTCTACTATTTATGTATGTACTCAGAAACACAGGGGACAGTATAGTCCTCTCTGCAAACTGTCCCTAAAGCTTGGACAGTAAGACGGTAAGAAAGCATTCATGATCTCTATCATATACTAAACTAACTCCTTAAACACCTTTAAAACATTTTCCAAGACACAAACTCTAAGATACATTTCCACATTTCCTTTACTAACAGAAGCACTTAGCCACCAACATCTTCAGTTACACAAATAATCAATATTTCATTCTAAAATAAACTGTCACTCTCGGGAATTACAAAAACAAGAGATGTCTCTTGTACAAAAAAAAGAAAAACAAAGGGCTGTGACTACTGATGTTCAAGGTTAAGCTCAATTTGCAAGCCTTCATGTGATGTTAATCAACCTGTTGTCGGATTTCACTCCATTTCATGTGCGTTTGAGATGAATCAACATGGGTTGAACATTCATCATTTATTCTGTGTGGAGTGCTGCTCTATTTCCTTAAAGAGACAGTCGGCAGAAAAGATCCCTTTGCGATTGCACAGGCCTACACCATTTGTGCATGCCCAGTCACACTAAGCAGCTCTAGCAATATTCAGACTAGCATTCAGTTTAAGCTTGCAGGACATGGCCCAGTAACCTACTTTCCCCACAACATGCTCTGTAACATCAGAGGCGAGGCTGTGTTTCATCAGTTAGCTAACCTTCACAGCATATTTTAGGCAAAGAGAAGCAAAAACCCTCTCGATGCTTAAGGAAGGGATATACACTTAAGAATTAACAGCTGATTAAGAACAAAATGCCTCAGAAAAAAAAAACATTTCTCCCTAAAACCTCAATCTGCTCTGAAAGGTGAAATACAATGTTGTGATTTGATATCCTTTGTACAGAAACGGGAACCACGGTAGAGCAGAAAATGAGTCTAAAATAAGGAAAGATATCCAGAAAAGGTATGGATGGAGTGAAAATAGACAAACTATCACAGCAATATGAGGATGGCAGTAAGGGAGATAGCTGTCAGTAGAGGGCAGCCATAGTACTGAAATGATATGGATTATGATTAACTCCTGACTTAACTCCTGACTCCAGTCTCCATAGGGGCAGACAAAGTAAGCCAATTTGCCTTTGTGCCAAATGGAATATAACAGAGACAGAATGAGCCCCATCTTGTCCCTCTCAGCTGTCAGCAGTCGTCCTCATAAGCATTCACGTCTGGTAGGCAGGCAGACCGAGCTCAGCACTGACATAACAAGGAGGCAAATGGCTCAGGGCTCAAACATGAATATAAATGGTAATATTCATACATACACACTCACCGTCAACTTTACACTGCAGTAACAAGACGTGTTTAAGATCACACTTTAGTTTTTGCTTATCATAGCAGTAGCCTGAAGATCAGATGAACAGCTGTGAATTTGTGTCTTGCTCACTCAAGTCATCAAGCATCTCTCTCAAATGAGAAGAGAAGAGAAGCCTAATACAGTATTTGTCGATTCATATAGAAATAAATACACAGCTGTGCTCATGTATTTCATCTCCTTACATCATACTATGAGTGTACTTGTGTAAACCACAAACCAAAGTTGGTTACTAGTTGGTTTCCAGGTAGACTTAGACTTATTAATATTGTCTCAACATGTAACATCTAATAGTTCACAAGGGAATATTTTGCCTGAAACCACTGACCTGTTAACGTAAAACATCTCGTTAACCGACTCCATCAACAGGTTCGGGCTTCTCTTTGATTCGTGTGTTATATTAGGAGCTGGACCCAACTTTATTAATATTTATTAATGTCTGAGGAAAATGTCATTTTATCGAACGTGGATAGAAGTTGTACCATACTGCAAAAAACAATTTCACATATATTTCTGAAAAAAAAACTGACCCCAAAAACATTTTGTACGTTACACGTAACGTTAGTTGACATTCATTCGTGATATAACGTTAGCGTTATTAGCGTGGCTAGATATTTTCGGTAAATAAATGTATGCCCAGTGTCCAAAACACCTTTTAAATGAATGTCATCTACATGTATAAATATTTGTGTCCAATTTTTGTATTTGGCCATTTGTGAAATGTATTTTTCTAGCATGGGTGTTAATTCTTCCCCTTCAGGTTCGCAGTGTCCTCTAACTGTAAAAATAGTCACGTACACTTAAATAAGTATACTAGGTTAGTCTACTATTAAGTGTTACATAACATAAAACCTGGAAACCTACCTCATTCAAAGCAATACCAGTCTGACGAATCCAAAACGCATCATTTGGAAGAAATCACCCGGTAGGTTTAGCCCACACAAAAAAACATCGTCCTACTTCCAAAAAGTTGTCATGACGTAAAACTGCACCGCCGCTTCTTGAAGGCAAAGAACGATTCCTCTCCGAGCCACACACCCCACACTTTTACATCGGTATTAACTGTCACACCTCAAACCGGGCTGGTGAGTGGTGAACAACTGGCTTTCTATAGAGGCAGATAAATCACGGCTGAAGTGAAGTGTTTTCTGCAGCCAGTGGACCCAGAGTGCCGGAGCCCCGCCCACCGGACCCGCTTGCCGTGACGTCTGCTGTTTGATGCTCCCTTAAAAAAAAAAAAAAAAAAAAAAATAGGGGTCCTGATATTTTTAAGCACCCCTCGCCAGGGTTTCCCTAACGTTTTCAAATCAAATTATCCCGAAATATACAGGCATTACACAACAGTTGGAAATAGATTACGTCGCTATGAACCCACCCCAGAATAGTTTTGCAGTTAGTTATGATTTTGTGAAGAATCCTCATTAGACCTTGTCACATAAATTGGCTTTTCCATAATAAAAGCATTAAAACACAATCCCTAATTTTCTGGGGACATCCTAGAACCCACCTGAATTTTTAACTACTATATGTCCTTAGATGTACTTGTTAATAACAGCTAGGCCTACATACAAAACGTCATCCTCAACCTACCCTAAGCATAAGCCTGAGTGAAATTGAAATTAGTTTCGTAGACAAATATAAATAGTGAAGTTGATCCCTATGTATGAATTTCTTTTCAAAACTAAAATTTAAATTAAAAAAAAAAGTTTTTTTGAAATGCACCCCCAATGAGTAGTTTTCATTTAGAACTTGAAATTTTGAACGTTTGAAAGATCAATGATTGAATCATTATTTTAAAAGCACACATAGTGATTGTGGCCTTTAAAAGTTAATTTGCTTGTTAATGCCGAATGCCAAAGGGTGGCTACTTTGAAGAATCTAAAATCTAAGATAGTATTGATTTGTTTAACATTTGTTTGGTCACTGCATAATTCCTTTCATGTTATTTCATAGTTTTGATGATACTATTATTCTAAAATGTGTGTAAAAATAGTAAAAATAAAGAGAAACTCTTCTACGAGTAAGTGTGTCCAAACTTTTGACTGGTACTGTAGGTCAAGTTAAAATAAATAAATAGCACCAGCACTACATGGAAATATGCTGTAAATCTCAGCTACTACAAAAAATATATATAAAGTTAAAACCAAAACATTAAAAATATCTCAAGTGGTAGAGCTTGACTCAGGACTTTGGTCCCCACCCAAACCCAAAACATTTTTGTACAATCCTGAACTGAGCCATAGGGAGGAGCACAGATCCAATTAAAGCATAAAATTAAAGAGTAAAATTGGCACCCCATGGTCAGGTCCCATGGGGTGCAGGCATGAACGTTAAAGTTTATCATGGGATCAAACTGCATACACACAAACTCAATAAACACATAATATCATTGATAGTGCACATGCAATAAACTGCCCATGCTCAGTATCACATACAAACAGAACATTGTGCATCCCATTCAGGAGAATTTCCTTTTTATGTCCATTGAAGAGAGTGAGTGTGTCTGAGTGCGAGTGTATGTGTGTGTGTGTGTGTGTGTGTGTGTGTGTGTGTGTGTGTGTGTGTGTGTGAGTGTGTGTATGTGTGTGTAGAGCCATGACTCGCAAAACCAGTAACAATCTGCCTCATGTTCTAATATGAGGCCATGATGGATGTTACGTCAGTGATGCACTTCCTTATTAACACTGCAGATCTCACTCATTGTGGTGCTGCTGGAGCTCTGAACATTTATATTACACAAATCCCATCTACCTTGTAAGCTCTGCCACAAGGATGAGTCATAGAAGCAGAAGTGTTTAGTATGCACTAACTGCAAAGACACACACACACACACAGAAAATATTGGGTTGGATCTCTATCAATCACAGAAAAAAAGGGTCACACTACAATACGCAATAATACCCTTTATAAGCACTTCAATATATGATTTATCAACTAGTGAACACTTGGATGCAAATCTAAAACCTGTAGAATTGATCTAAATGTGGAAAAAAAACATCTGTCACTGTACTAGGACAGTTACGCAACTCAAATGTAACCTCTAACATATGGCTGCCAGTGCCGTGCTGAGAATAAATTTGTTTCAGACATGGTGGCGTATGAGCCTGCCACCTTGCTGCTTCTTCCATTTCTATAACACACCACTACATAAATCTGAGGAAGAGACAACATGTCATTAGTGGTATAGTCTGAAGCTTACAATTACCAGTTTTAATATCGGAATAACTTCATAATGAAGCACTCAAAATTGATGTTTTACACGATGGTAAAAGCAATTCAGGAAAGCAATGGTGAATTGGGGTGTAACCTCAATCCTAGTTGGTTGGACAATCTTTTTCTCCTAAACCTCACAAGAACAAACCCTATACAGTCTAGCCTGAACCAGTATAGATTTCAGTTTGTCTTAGTTTTTGTTTTAGAGGAATGAAAATGCATGAATCATAGGACATTTCATTTTCCAAATGACTGGTGACAACATCAACTTGGTTGCTAGCTTCACCCGCAGTCAAGACTCAGACATGTTCTCAAGATTTCCATGACTCTCTCTCTTTAACCAAATAGATGGTTGTGAAAAAGTACTGTGAAAGTAGTTTATTTAATTGTTTTGACATGTTCTGGCAAGTTCTGTATTTTAAGGAAGTGATTAGGGGTGCATCGTGCATCCGCAAAAGGCCAGAATTCAAAAAGGCTTCTACACACACTGTAGTATCATACTGGGACATTCTGACAGAAAGTCTTAAGATGACAGAGGTCAGAATATGTTCATTATTTATCGAGAAAACAATTCATACCAAATATGCCACTTATCAATGCTGTAAGATTGTATGATTGGTGCATAAAAAGTGTAACAGTCAGTGCAGTATAAAAATACAGTACAGAAACTCAAACTTGAAATTTTTAAATTTGCTCTCTGCACTTCTTTTTCTCACATAGCTTGATTAGATTGGATACCATTAAAACGTGACTGTCTTCCTATGACCAGGGATGGCAGTCCTGACAACTCAAACTCACTGGAAAGTGAAACAACGTTCACTCTTCATCCATTCATCTATCGATTTACAACAGCACATGATCATAAAAGAATAAAAAAAATTCTAAATTGAAAAGTATCGATGGCCATGATTATTGATTCATCTGTGAAAATGGTGAAGACAAAAAGAGCTGTCAGAGGATGTCAAGCGTTCACAAGGCATCTCTAGAGACCTTGGTATTCCTGTTTCCACAGTTCTCAATGTTATTAAGAAGTTTGCTGCTCATGGTATTATTAATCTCCCAGGATTTGGTGGTAAGAGAAAAATTGATCTCAGATGTCGTTAAAGGTTGGTGCGAGCCATTGAAAGAACACCTTACGTGACATCCAAAGATCTTAAGGCTGACCTGGAGAGGTCTGGGGTAAAGGTTTCAGCTGTACCAAACGCCAGACACTGAACCAAGAAGGGCTTTATGGTCAGAGGCCACTGAAGACCCCACTGCTGAAAGAGAAACACAAGAAGGCCTGACTGATCTTTGCCAAGACCCACATGGACAAACCTAAATCTTTCTGGGAAAATGTTCTGTGGACCGCTGAAACCAAATCTTTGGCAATGCAGATCAGTACTTTGTTTACAGATGACGAAATGAAGCTTTTAAAGACAAGAACACCTTAACTACAGTCAAATATGGTGTAGCGGGCAAGTAAAGTTGGACCCAGATGCAGATGGTGTGTAAGCCCAATACTTTACTGGGGTGTAAAGCAAGCCATACAGGCAACCAAACTAGACCAGGATCTGAGGCAGACAAAGATCAGGCAACCGGTGGACCAAGACATGTAACGCAGGAAAGCTATGTTAGACATAAGACAATATGGCAAACAAGAGTGGGGGACAGGCTGGTATATATACACTGCTAGGGACTGATGACAAATGGAGTGCAGCTGATGAGGGGAGGAGCGAGGTTGATGGATTGCAGATGTGGAACAGGTGAGTAGTGGCAGAACACACTGGGAACCCTGGTGGGCATGACAGGAAAGACAGGACCTGAAACAAACACAACACAGAACAGAGAGGAGACTAGGGGCACTGGGAAGTGGATGGAGAGAGAGAAAGGGAGAGAGAGGAAGAGGAACTTGAGGCTGCAGGTGGTTCCTTTGGTTCATTGAGGTGATTTTATTAAATTTGCCCAATGCTAACGAAACATTGTGGCTAACGGCTACAATGTTATGATACTGAAAGACAGCTAACCTAGCGTAGCGTAGCAATACAGCAGAGTGGATCTATTCTCCTGGACAACATGTTGGGTGAGTGTATTGTTACCCTGATTATTCCAGGACTGTTGATGCTGCACGCCTAGCGAGGCGTCGTGGGACTGGACTTCTTCTGCCCATTTATAGTTTCATATCTTCAGTTAGCTGGCTGGTCTTGCCAGCTGTCTTTCTTTATTTTAGTTTTAAAACGGCCTTAAAATCAATCCCAGGCAACATTAAGAAGGTCTTAATTTGGTTTTATGAAATCTGCAGATACCCTGATACTGTACACACACACACACACACACACACACACACACACACACAAGGATCCCTCCACACACACGCAGT
>OOFE01051411.1:37484-59485 GCA_900323365.1 Monocentris japonica | reverse complement strand
TTTCCAGGTGACCTCTCTGCCTCCGTCCCTGAAGAAGAAATAGTAAGAGACGGTTGCCCAGAATGCTGCTCCGCCCAGGAAATACATCCGAAACTCCTTATCGTCCCACGGAACGTCGCCCTGAGGAGACAGGATCAATCAGTCTGACAGTAACACAGTCAGAACTGACAGCATGATGACTGAACTGAACTGACGACATGATGACTGAACTGAACTGAACTGATGACTGAACTGAACTGACATGATGACTGAACTGAACTGATGACTGAACTGAACTGACGACATGATGACTGAACTGAACTGACGACATGATGACTGAACTGAACTGACATGATGACTGAACTGAACTGATGACTGAACTGAACTGACGACATGATGACTAAACTAAACTGACGACATGATGACTGAACTGAACTGACATGACTGAACTGAACTGATGACTGAACTGAACTGACGATATGATGACTGAACTGAACTGAACTGACTGACTGAACTGAACTGATGACTGATGACTGAACTGACGACATGATGACTGACCTGAACTGACGATATGATGACTGAACTGAACTGAACTGATGACTGAACTGAACTGACGACATGATGACTGAACTGAACTGAACTGATGACTGAACTGATGACTGAACTGACGACATGATGACTGAACTGAACTGAACTGATGACTGAACTGTATTACTACAACTAATAATAATACCCCCCCGCTCCCTCTAGCTCAAGGACTCTTCAGAGTCCAGTGAGGCACTTCCCCCTGAGGAGGAATGACTCCGCCTCTCCTGTCCCCTGTCCTCCCTCTATCCATACTGACCTTCTGCAGACGGCTGTACCAATGAGACTCCTCCTTGCGGCTTCCTCGTTTTCCTCCTCCTCCTCCTCCTCCTCCTCCTCTCTGAGGGTTGGCTGGTTTGGCCTCTGAAGGGAGAGGAGACCAGTCAGGATCAGGGTTAAATCCATTTGGGTTTTTGAAGGCCAATACAGATATGGATGTCAGTAGATGTCAGTAGATGTCAGTAGATGTCTACCTTTGGCTGCTGTGCTGCCTGTGTTGTCTTCACTGCTTTTTGGAGTTTTCTTACTGTCAGGGAAATACTTCTCAAACCCTAAAAAAAGAGACATGATGTTAACATACTGAACCACACACACACACACACAGCATTTAAGGGACGGTGGCCATGCTGCACCTTTGGGAGGTTTGGAGCAGAGTCTTCTATAAGCTCCCAGCAGGTCGACCAGCAGGCTCCTCCTGTCCAGCGCTGCTGGGCCTCCAGCCGGGCTGCAGACCTCCAGATAATAGATCAGATAATAGATCAGATAATGGATCAGATAATAGATCAGATAATAGATCAGATAATGGATCAGATAATGGATCAGATAATAGATCAGATAATGGATCAGATAATAGAATCAGTGGAAAACAATCTATTACATTTTAAAGATAGAAGCCAGCTGACGTAGAATGACTTCAACTTCTCCCAGGATGAGAAATGTGTGTGACTGAAATGTATTGTGTTGTTGTGGCAGATCTGCTAGAGATCACTGAGGTTGACAGGCTGGTGTTCACGGCTCTCTGTCAGAAACCCTCTGGCAAAGCCACGAGTAACGCTGCTGCCCAGAAGTCACTGAGCAAGGCACTTCACCTGCAGCCACAGTGCAGCTGGCTGACAGTAGAGGACAACAACAGAAGAAGAGCTGTGAATAAAGTCCGACCTCCTGTCTGGTGGGTCTGTCCTTAGTGCAGTGTGTATACGGACTAATTCTTTGTCATGCCATCAGTAGTCCTCATGTCTAATGCTGCCCTGCTTTTTGGCAAACAACATGTAAGACCTCTTCTGGATTATGTCGTCATAAATCTGATCCACCGAGCTGCGCTTATTTCAATGAATCTGAAGTTTGGAATTGGTTCCCGATGCTCTCTGAAGTCATTCACGGTGTATTCCGGTGGAAGAGGATCATGGGAAAAAACAGGAGAACCAGGAGAACCAGTAGTACTAATTGAAATTACACCGAAATAAAACGCTGCCTGTGATATGGACGCGGGAGACTGGATCATACCGCTTCGTCCTCTAACATGTTCTTTGGCCGATGAGGAAGGCAGCATTAGACTCCATACAGAGACAACAGGAGGTACCGACAGTTAACCGGGGTGACCAGCTGAGTTAGGTTCAGCCTGGTCGTGTTATGCTGTACGTCACTACAGATGCTATCGAACCAAAACAACGTCAATGTCATCACCAGGCCTGTTACAGTTAGCCAACTAGCGGGTTAGCCGTGTCGACTCGCGGTTAACCCATGGTGACACGTCGTGTCGTCTACCGGGCATGCGGTGTAAATGCCAGTTTGTTGTCGTAGACAGACAAGCTAACAGACAGCTACCGTCCCCTGCTTACTCCGTTAGCTTGGATTAGCCGGTTAGCCAGCTAGCCACCTACCAGTCGTGAACAGGTTGTTGCCTTGGAAGGCAGCAGGGCCTTGAAGAGGTTCCTGCAGCCGCCTGACAAGCGCAGGTAGCGGTGAGCCATCCTGACCACCGACACACTGACTTAGAACCAACGGGTTACTGGTAGCGGGGGAGAAACACCACCATCAGCCAAAAAACATCCCCGTTCAGTCGCCACAGTCATTCGCCATATTTACTGTTATCGAACGGAAACATACGCGATGACGTCAACACTAACGTCGTTTCTTTCGGCTCCTCTGTGGGGTTCATCTGGGAGGAGAATGACAGCTAGCGCCCCCTCCTGGTGGCGTTCATTCCTGAAAAAGTTCACATTCATTTTCGCCTCGACAAATACAAAATCATTTATCATGGATGTTTCATTGTATGTTTTTTTTGGCTGGTGAATTCATAAACAATAATCTACAATTAAAAAATATTTCAATGGGGGTTCTGTTGGTGAGGGTGCAAACCATGTAACCGCAACACCCTGGGTTCGAGTCCGGCCTGGATCACGTCACCCCCCCTCTGCCCCAGTCTTTCCTGCCTCTCTCTACTTTCACTATCCAATGGAGGCAAAATACCCCAAACCAATGAATTAGATTGGAACATTTTTTGGAAAACAATATAAAGCTCTTTAGCAGCCTGCAATCAAGTTTAATTAAAGTTACTCTGAAATATAATCATCATCAAGTCCCCCTTTTTATTATTATTATTATTATTGTTGTTGTGTTGCTGCTGCTGTGAATCAATGTACTCTGTAATAATTGTATATGTAATTCAACAGTAATAAGCCTTTTTTCTGACATGGAGTACCAGAGATTGGGGTCCTAGTTAAAAAAAAGACCAGACCATGTGGCTGTAGTTACAGCTGAGTTGGTGGCAGTAGGTTTAGCCCTACAGTGGGTGGGAGAGAGGCAACCGGGTAAAGTGGTGATATGTTCAGATTCCAGTTCAGTGTTAAATAGCTTAGAAACATCATCATCCCATAGTAGACAAGACATACTGTATGAAGTTTTGCAACATCTCACTTGGTTTACATGGGTGCCAGCGCAGACAGGTAGGAGGGGAATGAACTGGTAGATGCCTTGGCAAGGAAAGCCTTGCAGCAGGACAGAGGTGAGGTCGAGGTGCCAATAAGTAGAACTGAAAGCCAAAATGGAGAAATGGCACGATGGATGGAAGAATGAGGAGAAGGGTAGACATCTCTTTCACATCCAAAGAAGAGTTGGAGTTTCATTACAGTCATTTAGCAGACACTTTTATCCAAAGCTACTTACAAAGGTGATACTTAACACTATGTGGGGATCGAACCCACGACCCTAAAATAATCAGTGAGAGGAACCAGGTCCTTTGCATGGTATATCCAGCAGAGTCTGTTTCTCTGGGCTGAAGCTATAACATTGTACCCATACCTCCAAAAAGGCTCTGTGCAGACTTGTAGGTTTTCTGGTCACTCGCTGGAAGGGAGGTAGGTAGTTGGTACTTTATTGATCCCAGGGGGGAAATTTCTTTGTTACAGCAGCCAGACATAGATTAACACAAGAAATAAAGAAATAGAATAAAAAAAATAAATAAAAACTATGAAGCATCCCAGAGAATGAAGCACTGATCTGGGATCACTCAGGCTGCTTTTGCCTCTTTCTTTATCAATCTAAAAAACAGTTAACAGACCGTAGATCAGCACTTATATTCTGAGACAATTTTCCGGTTTAATTTGTAAGTGTGCGTCAATAAATTGAAGCCAATGATATGGATTACCCACAAACACATAGCCTGCTAATGTCTCTATGGTGTTGCCTCCCTAAAGACGATAAGCTCATCTTGGATGGTGTACAGGTGCTAAGTGAGCGCGTGCTGTTTCTTCACCGATCTGCTGTTTTCTATTTGCTTGAGTCCTCTTGGGAAACAGCAACACCTCTGCCAGATCACACAGGGTTACAGTGTTTTACATGGAACGTTTCTCCGAGGGTAATGAGAATCTATTCCAACCTAGCGAAGTTCGAGAAGGACCCCGGGGCAAACAAAACAGCATTAAGTATTAAGGTTGCTTAAATGAAAAGGAATCCACTGTGTCAACCCAATATCCTCAGGAAGCAGCAAAAAAGCCAAAAAAAAGAAGGTGTTGTGCATCTTGTTAACCATGCTTTGACAATGACCAACAAGTCAGGAGCTGTGACATGAAGTTTGGCCCCAGTTTGTGAATCGCAGGTGCACATTAGGTGAAATGTGCAAAAGACAGGATAAACTGGCATCCCCATTCCCCTGATATAGCTTATGTTAAAATAATTGATAACAGTTGTTACAGCTATGACATTAGCTAGCTCTGACCCGACGAGGCCTCTGAAGGTGTCCTGTGGTATCTGGCACCAAGACGTTAGCAGCAGATCCTTTAAGTCCTGTAAGTTGCGAGGTGGGGCCTCCATGGATCGGACTTGTTTTTCCAGCACATCCCACAGATGCTTGATCGGATTGAGATCTGGGGAATTTGGAGGCCAAGTCAACACCTTGAACTCTTTGTCATGTTCCTCAAACCATTCCTGAACAATTTTTGCAGTGTGGCAGGGCGCATTATCCTGCTGAAAGAGGCCACTGCCATCAGTGTAGAAGATATGCTTTGAAGTTATTGTCTTGTATAAAAAAAGACAATAAAATACCATAATATATGGCTGTATTAAAAAGTATTATCAGCAATGCAAATAAGCATAATAAAAGCAGGTAAACTTCCCTTAATAGATTGAATGGGGGGGAAATTAAATAAAGAAAAGAAAATGAAAAAAGAAAAAATGTCTCTGCTTGTTAAAACCTTTTTTATTTTTTTTTAATTGTGGTCACACTGGTGGTGCCTGGGTGTTAGATGAATGTGACATGAGTTCTCTCCCAGAACAATGCGTATCTGTGACGTCTGCAGGCTATTTGTGGAGCAGTCTCTTTAGCTACACTGAGCTCAGGTGCTCTGCAAATCCTGTGCTATCAGTCTTACAGAGCTGTGTGTGTGAATGTGAGTGTGTGAGAGAGAGAGAGAGAGAGAGTGTGTGTGTCATTTCCAGCATGCCGCCTGAACAAGCCAGCGCCAGTGAGCCCCTAATTCACTGATGTACTTAATTACGAGCAAACTGTATGCTTAATGACTGAGGAGGGACACTGAGGACTGCAGGGAGAGAGAGAGAGAGAGAGAGAGAGAGGGAGAGAGAGAGAGGGATCGTGTATGACAGAACCGCATTAAGATGTGAACAAAGCATTGGGGCTTAATGATATGAACCTGCTTGCATGTCAGATCCCTGATAACAGAGTTCAGTGGAGGTCGCACTTTCTCCCAGGGAAGATTTACTGGCCTGTTTGACCTAGAATAAGTCGGTGAATGAAGAGGGGGAGGGAGGATTCATTAAAACCTCCTACTGAGGCCACATAAAATCCAGAATTATGATTAGGTCAAACATTTTTGCCTACATATGTCATGCCCTCGTCCATTTACCACATAGCTTTTGACCTGCGGCCCAGGTGCAGAGCAATGAATTTGCAGAGCAATTATTAATAAATTTAATGGGCTTGAGCGAGCCCATTCACAGCAGAGCCACTCACTCAGACCAATCCACCGCCATCAGAGCGCTCATCCATCTGAGATAATGCCGGCCACTCATCTTTCAATACTAAGAGGAAAAGAAGGGGAGAGACTATTTCCCTGCTTTTGTTCAGCAGAACTCAGATAATCAATTTGACTTATTGTCCTCCTCAATTTCCGGCAGTATAATAAATTACTCCGACTACGCAGCTCCTGCCACTGCCTGAGGTGCACATCGGTTAGTAACAAGGGCAAAACAAAATGTTTTTTGTTTTTTTCCTTTCTTTACTTATTTGTCTGTTCAATTCATTCCGTCATAGTTGCTCCCAGCCCAGGGTACTATCATTGCACAAAAAGTTGCAATAGGTGTTCGTGAACTGCTGCAGAATACTCAAATCACTTGGGACGGGGGGGGGAGTGCCTCCTCTCCACCATGCCTGCTATTTCAGTACAACAGAGTCCATTCCTGGAGCTTAGCAGATATTAAAAATGCAAGTCACGCAAACTGGGTTAAAACACCACACAGTGCACACATTTAGTTCAGCTCAGTAGCCAGGGGCTCAGGCCAGACACTTGGATTTGTGGCAAAGGGAGGGGATAATCTGAGTACACAGTTTAGCACTTTGGAGTGTCAGCTGGCAACTGCGGCAGTGCAGAAAAGCAAGCAGGAAAAGACCGCTCAGCTACCACTCCCAAATGAAGGGAGCGAGAGAGAGAGAGAGAGAGAGAGAGAGAGAGAGAGAGAGAGAGAGAGAGAGAGAGAAAGAGAGAGCATACAAGTCCTGTCATCCTTGCATTACATTTCCTGAATTGTGTTCCAAGGTGAAGGTGGCAAGGATACACATGTGAAGACAGACAGCAGCCCCAGTGCCCCCCCGTCTTCTAACAACGCTCCTCAGGGACTGCCTTGAGGGCTGCAAGTGAGGGACCTTCAGAGAGAGACCTTCGGCAGCAGCACTTGAGGTGTGCTCTCAGGTTTTTATGAGGTGCAAAGTGGGGTATTATTCCTTCCAACTGTTCAACTCCCTTTCCTAAAGGCAGAGAATTCTTTCTAAACCCCAAGAAAAATACATGTATATGGATTTTTATGAGTTGAAAAGTGTCCGTGCAATTGACCAATCCCCTCTGTTGGCTGAGAAAAGCCAAGTTGGAAGGCAATGTTGCCAAATCCATTTGCTGCGTGGTAGGATTCTGTACGTGAAAACAGATGAATGAAACACTATGGGTACAGCTGGTTTAGAGGTTAAAGTCTCAACCTGTGCAAAAACAACAGTGAAGTTCCGATCCAAAAACATCTCTGAACTATGCTTGCTTGGATTATTCATGTTGCACCAACAAATTATTTCGGCCTCTCGTAGAATTAATGGACACTAATGACATTTTTACACCACACATGAGCTACGCTGCAATCAAACCTAGATGTGAGCTCACTCTTGTGCATCACAGACTTTCCAATAGAGCAGAATTGTGGATATTATCCTCCATAACAGCTTCTAAGGTGGAAATGAAACCACAGCAGAGCATGAGTGTGTAATGTGTCCATCACCTCCCAGTGGGACTCCATGTTACGGTGTATTAACAGTCCTTGGTTGGGATTCACATTGCATTTTATTGTCCTTGATATCACTTACGACGATGGGCAGTTAAAAAGAATTATTCCTCCGCCTGTGGTACGGAAAACGACATGGTCACATATATTGCCAGTAAAAACAAATGGCCTGTGTCGCTTTTGTAATAGCATCACAAGTGAAGATCGGCGCGGTGTTTGGTTGATAGCGACGGCCTGAATACTGCAACAGCAACCGAGAGCAGCAGCGCCATTTCCCCTGTGTCGCCATGTAGTATTGATCGTCCCCCGGGCCAGTGTCCCATCTTCCCTCAGCCCCCCTCCAACTCATCCACCGCTCAGGTCTGTACTTGTCATTTCATTTCACCAGCTCGGTACGGAGGCTCTAGCAAATCAATTACCAGCCTCTCACAGCGGGAAACCTCTGTCTTTGCTCTTCTTTTGTCAGCTGATATAGTTGACTTTTGACTCACATGAACTCGTGGAGCTGCAACCACTTGACTGACTGACAGACAGACAGACACTGGAAAAAGGGCCTGCTGCCCCTCAAGTAAACCATGTCAAGCCAAAATGTTTTTCTTCCTGCAGTACTACAACTACAAAGCAGCTTTCTCCTGACTTAAAAAGACAACAGTGATCTTCAGAGTAAAGATGAACACACTATTCGATGGAGAACCAAGGGTTTTAATTTTATAGGGAGCCAGCAGAGGCAGCGTCAGGTTGGTGCCCATGAGGGAGAAAGAAGAAAGAAAGGAATCTGAACTTGCGAATTCTGCATGAAATTGCACACGTTAGATAATGCCATGTTTCATGGCATGTTTCATGGAACCAGTCAGGGTTCTTCTAGTCATTATGTCAAATGTAGAGGCTTTTTCAGAATTTCTTAGATGGAGAAACCTAGTCAGTGTCATTCCCATTTTCTCAGTCAGAGGGAGACCAAGCTGTTCTGTTAACTCTGAGCCAGGTAGCGTTGTCTCATGGCTTTCAATTAGAAAGCAGAGGACTTAAGCAAAACCCCTGAGGTAAACACTGCTGACCACTGACCTGGTGTTTCATCCAATTCATAAATCACCCTAATATCTGACTGGGCCTACTGTATACTGCAGAGTGTGAGAGCTTAGGACATGGTCTTAAATAAGCTGCCTTAAATCCAACTCAAATAAACACAGTCATATAAACACTGCGCTAATAAGCCAAACTGTTGGTATGGAAACATATAGGCTATACACTGCTGATAATAATGCATGTGCTGTCAAGCTCCTTAGACATATTTGAGGAAAACAGTATTTACTCATGGCATCTGGTTGACTGAGGCTGGAGATACGCTGGAATACTGCCAGACATCAGTCCACAGTAGTCACTCCACTTATGAGTGATTTAAAATGGGAATCAGTAATTTCTTTTGAGGTACTGTAAATTACTTTATACATATATAGCAATAAGCCAAAATGACCGTATCATTTACAGTAAATAGAGTGAAGCACCAGGTGAAGAGAACGTGAATACGCTGATGATTTCATATTTGATTTTCTGCCCTAAATTCCTGTAACCAATTGTGAAATTGTGTTAGTAAAGGGTAGTCAGGCCCCAGAGAAATATCTAACGAGGGCATTAGAAAAGAGTCCAATTTTGTATTTCATAAAAATGTTATAGAGGAAGCTGGCTGAACATATATGTTTATAAAGTTTCTCCATGATAAGCGAAGGCACGTTTGCCAGGGAAAAGCTCTGTAGTTAGGGGGGCAGACTAATGCTGGCTAATGCACACAGCTGGCAGGGACACAGACTCATAGGGCAGCCAAAGGTTGCACCTCACACAGCTACACTTGCATCACCGCGGCTTTATTGGATTGACAGGGTGCAAGCTCTCAACTCCACTGACTGCACCACATTTTACATTAGCGTCCTACATTAGGGCTTGTGTTTTAGTTTTTTTTCAAAAAAAAAAGCAACAACCAAACTCTACCTTGTGTAATCTCCGGTGACTATACACGCACTCGCGACAGATGAAAATGTAAGAGCTGTCTAATTCAGAGGCTGCCAGACAGCCGAGTACACGTCACTAGGTCAACCTTCCTGGGGTTTATTAAAATGTGAGTGACCTGGGCTTCATGGTTGAGAGCTGTCAGGAAGTGTAACTGTGTTGAAGTGGAGACATTGTGCATGCACCACTACAAGAGGACTGGCCTTTTTCCTCCCTGGTTGAGGGCTCTGTACAATACATCAATTCTTTGATCAAACTCAACTTGCCTTTGAGATTCTTCGTCTTAACCTTGATAACGGGTTTCACTTTCGTCAGAAATCTCCACATAATTATGGTGATTTTGATTATAAGAGCCTATGTTCCTCCTATTTCTTAGAAATACTACAGCACAATATTTTCCCATGTAGAAAATCCCTCGCAAGAAAAGTATGGACCTAAACCCACAAGAGAGGTTTAAGAACCTCTCAACCTGGGACTAAAAGGTTTTAACCCCTAATCTCGTTTAGACTGTGGGGGTCTGCTGCTGCAGCAGCTGCCTCACCCCTGGGAGTCCACTGACAGTTGCACACAAAGTCTCCAAAGTCAGACAAATCTGCAAATAATTAAAGCTTCGGGGAGATTCGTCTGTTTTATTGTTTAATATCTCTCAAGCTTATTGTGAGGAAGCAAATGCCTTAATGAGAAAAACATGCAGTACCATCAATCTGCTCCATACTCTTCTACATTTGACTTCTCAAATGTATGAAATGAAATGTATCTCTTTTCTTGGCAACTTTTCAGTTGGTATGCAACCACCATGTTTTAGTATTATCCATAGGGTTCGGATTAAGGAACTTGCGCAACCACACATAAAAATGTGCTTTTGATAGTGGTGGACAGCACTGGGGCTGACACACGCTGTGATGAACGCATACAACCAGCGCAGGGCAGAGCAGTCAATGGACCTGTGTCTCATCTTCAGCCCTGCTCAGGTTTCTACTTACCACAGTGTCCCATTCACTCCAACTCATTCCCAGACCAACGATTCCCCTGCCCACAATGATGATTAAAGGTCTTTAAATGGAGCTGAACCAGTTACGTTAAACAATGGCAATCCGTCCACCAAGGAAGGAAATGCAATTCTGTGAAAAAAAGCACAACTTCTGATGGTTTCCGAGGATTTATGTTTTAAGAGTAACCACTATTTCTAACAGCTCTTTTCTCCATAAATCAGAAGCTGTACAACAGAGCTGGTGTCCTGAAGGAAACCAGAGGTCTTCTTAATAAATGCCATGAGATCATTCATAATGATGATTATGTGATTATGGCACAGCTAAGGATGTGTGCTTTCCAACAATACACTAGCTCAGACAGCGCATTGTAAAGCTATTATGCCTTGTCAATATGCAGCACGATTGCCATATAATAATCCATAGCACTACTTAAAATAGTCTTATTCCCATTTAAATGAATGATTTCAAATTAACACAGCATCTGGACTTAGCTAGTGTTAAGCATGTTAAGCTAATCACAGCACTCAGCTGACAGACTGTAATTGCAAAGGGTCTAAGCCAAGTATAAAACGCAAACTGCCCATGAAAGCAACAGCCAATCGTGCCTAAAATACACCCAAGGTTTAACAATAGCCAAATTGTAAGAGGAGGATAATTTTGTGTGTAAAACCAATCAATAAAGAAACATACTAATAAACTAGCCATGGAAGCACCAGCCAATTGTCCTGAAATCAGCCAAGGCATCCAACAACAATGGCCAAACAGAAAAAGGAGGATAATTTCAACTGACTGATGCCTAATGTCAAACAGCTCTTTCCCAGATGCGGCTTAACATTTTTCTTTGGTACTTTTCAACATTCATCAAGACCAAATGAAATAGCATTTAACAAAATAGCATGTTGTAGTATTTTTTTTACCGAGCATTTCTTTACCAATAAGGGCCTAACATTCAAAGGCAACAGTAGTAAACATCATGCAGAGGTAGGCCTGGTGTTTCCATGAGAAGCTGAGAAGTGAGGGTCTGCCTTTTAAAACTTTACTCACTGAAAGGTCTTGCCAAAACGAACAGGCATGGCAATCAAAGTGCTTCAAAAACATGTAATTTTGTCTGTACGTACGCATGTTTCTCACTCAGGGTGGTAAGACATCAAAATTACAACGGAGGAGAACTGCTGAGACCAAAACACCACAAAGCTGTGGCCTAGAAATTGAAAATTCCATAGCCACCAGACAGATTTGAAAGAGGCTTTTAATGTTTTGGACCCTGTCATATCCTATGTTCAATAGAGACATTAACAGCTGTCCCTGAAACTAGACTTCCACAGCTGTCACATATTAGTCTGGAGCACCCTGGTACAAAACATAGTTGTTTCTTTCCTCAACAGACATCTGATTTCCAGAGGCCCTATCTTTGCTGATGTGGATGATTACCGCAAATTAAAAGCTCATTGAGCAGGCAAACATGCCAGCATGGGTCCTGCCAACTCATCTGTTCCTTGTGACAAGCAGTATCCATCATTCAGCACTATATACAACCATACGCCTCCAACAATAGAGTGTGAGATACTCCATATCCTCATGCATACCTCTGATTTCTCTCTGTCAGCCACATGCAACAGATTTGAGTGCGGATTCATTTCCTGATGCTGGTGCATCTCTTCGCTCACTCCAGCCATCCACGAATTAAAAGTTTAAGCCATTTTGAGACAGGAACCAGACCCAAAGTAAATATATTATGCATACAAATGCATGTCACTGTGACACTGCAGGCAATAGGCAGTTCAGTCATTTATTTTTCATTATGGACATACCCTATATTGTCAGAGTGAATGGGCTGAGCAATGGTTGCTGGAACAAAAATGAAATCCTTAATGGCCTCATGAGGGTCCAGCCATCTGCGTGCTCGCTGGGAAGCTATGGTGGATTATTCCTTCGCGAAAATCAATAACCTCACAAAGAGCTGCCGGTGGTAGATGGTAGCCCAGCGATTGTGGTCACGACTCCCGAGGAGAATGACAATAAGGACCGCAGGACGTGCATTTTGGAGGGAGTTGACATAATCATAATGCCGTCCCGGGTCTATTCTCTCCACACAACAGGGCTGTGTCCCGAGGGAGCCAGCGAGCTCACACGGCGGGTACCTGAGGCCTGCCTGCTTTACTTCAGCTGTCATGTAGGATAGTCCTCAGACCCATCAATCAACCAGAGTGACAGGCGTGCTTGCATTAGCAAACGTGTGAAAGTAGCACTAAATGAGCAGTGATGACATGGAGGGAAGAGGAGGGAGCACTGCGGGAAAAAAAATCTATCTGCTTTTCTTAAAATGAGTGAATGGAATCTGCCAATGAGGTGAGATAATTTCACTTGCTTCCAATAGAAATTCTTGTGTGAGAAGTGTCTTTTTCTTGATACCATTGGAGTGCTCACAATCTTCCGCCTTGTTTCAAGATATTGATACTCACTTCAAGAAAATTCCTGAAAAAAGTCAAACTGCTTTGGAAACAGGTAGAATTATTAAACTAAATGGTTTTTCGAGTTTTTCACTCGATTTAATAAAAATACAACTACGTATGAGGATCTGAGACTAATTGACTTGTTAAGATGATGTTTTGGCAGTGAGAGAGAGAGTTTGTAGTTTCTGACTGACAGTTTGTTTGAGGAGTAGTGAGCGTCATGTGTCTGAAGGTTAGGGGACTCCAGCCCTTTTACAGCAGTCACTCACTGAAAAGGAAAACAAAGCTTGCAGCCGGGCAGCGGCGAGGATGGATTTCCTTTAACTGCTTCTAATTAAAACAGCCGCTGATGTTTCTACCATGTGGCGGCGAGAAATGCACCTACTGTACGGACGCTTGAGGAAGGGCCACTTGGGGGATCCGGTGCGGTGGTGGGTTTTTCTAACATCTCATCAGGTGAATGTCGTAAGACCTTAGACCGCTGGAGTTCACAGTCAGGACAACGTGCGCTCACTACAGGCTGAAACAGATAGCCTCGGGGCCTTCACAGCAGCACTCTTCCATCTAATGCCATAATGCTTTCTCAATCATTCTCCCTTTCTCCAACTCTCTATCACTGTCCCTCTGGCCTTCCCTCCCTGTTTCTCTCTAAGATTAGATATTTATTTTTCTTGCGAGTACATTTAAGAAGTCTCATTATTCGTGACGTGTAGCTGACAACACTTCTCTCCAGCTCCTTAAACCTCAGGGGCCAATAAAGGAAAAACAGTTGCACACACACTTTCTCCCAACCCAAACTTCCTCCTCCAACCAAAAATAAACCTCAGCCGGTTGTGTGTGCATCCCTCTCCTGCTGGATAGCCAGAAAGGGAAAGTTACACATGTGAAGGGCAAAGATGAGGAGAAACATCATGGCTGTAGATACTGAGGGTCAGCGCTCAGCCAAAATAAACGGCTGAAATCAACCCTGTGAACCATCATGATTCCATCAATCCCTCACTGGTGTGGTTTCATTTCATTCTTGATGAGGGGTGAGAGAGAGAGAGAGAGTTGGCTGTATCTGTGAAATACAATACAACACAAGCTGTTCCCCATCTGGAGAGATGTCAGACTCGTCGAGATGACAAGCTGAATTAGAACCAGTCAATTTACACCAAATTTTATTTGGTATTGCACTAATGCAACATCTCCAAACACAAAAGTGAAAAAGATGGCCAAACAAACATTGATAAAAAAAAGGCTTGATGACTTGCAATTCAGATTATTCAGCAAGTGCAACAGCTGGTGAGAAAAAGCACAGGTAGGGAAAAACGGTAGCAAAAGCCAACTTCAATAGTGGCAATGTAACCTACAAATATCTCTGGTTTCATTCTCTCATACCACACAACCATTCAGGGAAAAGCCCCCAAAGGCTGAGATTACAGCACTGGAATGGATTCAACTCTTGCCCTCTCTCAATGTAGCTATTTGATGAAAGGCTTGGCAAGGGTCACTTCCAAGTGTGGTGGGGATTTTCTTTTTCACTCACTTAAATGAAACGATACATGAACTGGGAAGGACCCAGCCGTCTGGTTGTAAATAACCTGTGGTGTCCCAGAGGGTGGTATGCTGTAGGTTGTACTGTGTCTACATTGTGAAGAATACTAAAACCAATCACTGGTTTTAGTACAGTAGCAATTAGAAGCAGCATATGACAAGATGGGCTTCCTCCATTGCTCCAGCCTGGTGAGAAGTCCCACAGTTGGAACTGTCCTGGTCCACGGGAATTCACTCTTCAGCTTGCACTGTCAGCTTGTTCACATGTCAGCAAAAAAGATGTTTGTCCTGCAATACACACCTCGGCCTGACGCTCCCCAGTTCCTTTCCACTCACTCATTTATAGTAATATTCCCTCTCCATAAATACCTGTTCTGGGGTCTGTGACTTCACACAACACACCGCATGAACATAAAGTCCATAAGGGGCACGTGTTCGGTCATGTCTCAAGTGTTGTGGGCCTGAGAGGAGCGCCAGGTTACCCACAGCAGCTAAATTGTCCAGACCACAAGCCCTCCTGTGCTATATCTGACTCACTTACCACACTTAGGAAAAAACCCGATACTGTAATCATATTTGAAAACCACCTCAACCACAATAATAACACAAAGTCAAAAAACTCCAACACTTCTTCCTTCTTTGTTCTTCGAGGAATTGGCTACAGAATGGCTATTTCCCAAAGGAAAACTCTTATTTGGATTTGGATTATGGCTGAATTCCTCAACATGGCAAACTTGTTACTGCATGGCCTCTAAGGAAGAGATGGCATGAACATGAACATGACAGAAAGGGAAATAGGCCTAAACCCTGATAACGTCGGGAAAAAAGTAGGATTAGTTTAACACAAAACAAAATTTCAGTCGATCGTGTGTTTTGACTGGTGGTCTACGGTCTTACATCCATGCCTCCCGGAGCCAACACGTTGAGGTGGCATATTTATAACACAATGCAGCTTCTGTTAGCTCATTCTGCAAATCCAACCCTCCTCATTCTGTCTCAGCACTTGAGAATGCTAACCAGAGCACACACACCCACAATGAGTTCGACTGATTGGTTCTGACATAAACAACAGGCCAACACAACTAGGGCTTAATTCCTGTCTATTTGGGGACGAATAGCCTCCTTCATTGGGTCCAGAGAGAACAGAGGGACCACACAGCCCCTTCTTCTTACAATGGACAAAGGCAGTGCCCCGAACCGGCCAACTTGTGTCATAACCTTATCGGAAACAGCCAGTGCTCCATGTCAGAAAATAAGGCCACCGCGACGGGGAGGCCCTGCGAAGAGGGGGAGCCTTCCCTTCTTCCTGAATGAAAAGGGCAAACTATAGCATCCTTGTTGGATATTGGGGACAGGGGAGTTTTTGTTTCTAATGGCCTGGGGTTCTCTGCTTACACGACTCACCCCCTCTCATCCACAGTCCTGTTAATCCCATTAATATGAAGAGGGCCGAGAGCCTGAGACTGGCCACAGCTTAAGGTCCATCAGCCAACATTAGCCCTCGAAATCCAAACCCCTGTCTAGACCCATTAACGACTTAGCCCAGCAGAATCGAATCATTTGAGACTCATGGCTAAGGATGGGAGGATACAAAATACCCAAACTTTATTGAGGGGTACACCCCTTCCAAATGTTGTGTTAAGGAATGCGATGAATCTAATTGTTTCAGTCAGACAGCACTTTTTATCCATTGTTTTCACTGCAGCTTGAATGCTTATCTCACATTATTGAGTAGCTGTGTTGAATGCTTGCCATGCAATACTGACCATATGAATTATTTGCCTGTTGGATGATTCAGTCCTCTGTTACACATTATTCCCATTTAAATTGATTATTATCATTGTGTGTGTGAGTCTGTCAACGTGTGTACAGTATGTGTGTGTGTGTTACAGTACCCACATAATGTATTTGGGGAGATAAGCTATTGGCTTTTAATTAAGTAGCCAGGCAAGGAGACGACTGAGAATACACAAAGAGGACTTGGGTTCAAGTCTTGTGCAGAGCAGCAAAGATAATCTCTAATGCCTCAATCCACCACCAAGCAGCTAACCCGACATCTACATATGGCCCATTTCTCATCCCTCTGCATACCAGTTGGGTGATTACAAAGCATCCAAGCCTGATTAATGTAGCTTTGAAGCAACTTGCTCTGGCCTGGCTAGAGCACAACGAGGCCTTTCATGAAACTGTGGGCATGGTGGCTGATCAGGCCCAACTCTCAACCCCACAGTAAGACCACTGGCCTATACCCCTGTGGCACATCACACATGACAATCATCTGAAGCAAGCAATCACTGAAAGTAATTTAGCTCCCTACACCCTGCCAGGCATATTCAATTTCAGCCCGTGGCAGATACCAGTTCGCTCTAGCAATCAAAGCTCTCAAGGGAGCTTGATGTCTTCAGCCCCTCACTGTCTGATCAACTCCACATCAAGCCATCTCAGCTTAGAGTAAAAAGGGTATAAGACTATATATGTATCATGTATCTTAAGACATGCAGTCTAGACACCATCTGGACCAAGGTGGTTATGGGTATCTGGTGGCATCACAGGAGCATGTTCCCCATGTAAAATGTCATTAATGATTTGGCTGAGGGAAAAATCTCAGAGCTGCTACCATGACCAGCGCCACAACTTGTTCAAGCACAAATCAAGCACAAATCAATAGTGGACACAGTAATGATGATGGTTCTTTCACTTATACTCTCCTTTTTATAACCCTCGCCTCATTCGTGAACCAATATCCCACTGAAGAACTGAAGAAGCACCAATATTGTTTGCTTGCTAGTTTCAGAACTGAAATGTCTGTTTGTTGTTCTGTTTGTTATTGATTTGCTATCACGGTACATAGCTGATCCTAACATCAGGTCCTGAGCATCATCTCTCATATTCAGGTGCATCCTGTGTACAGAGGCAGAGAAATAAAAAAAAAAAACATACTAGTATTGCAAGTGAACAAAAAATACCATTGGTCTTTCCTCAATTCAACAAGATGATACCAGGATAGATCTGCTCCTGGCAAAGACTTCAAAACCACTTTGAATTACAGGAGCACTGAGAGATCTGCTGGACTGAGGAAGTTCACCTCAACAAGACAGGGTCACACCAGCCAATACACACATCACACAGTGGGAGCTGCCTTCCTAGTCTGTGCCACACAGGAGTCTGAAGAGCTAATTTAAAAGTTTTGACAGTCACTGAGACAACACGGTGACCCAGAATAGAAAGGAAGGAGATTACCCAGAGGTCAGGCAACGGGAATGCAGTGTGTAGTGTTACAGTGCGTGTGCTTCCACTCTTATTATGTGTTAAGAGACGCATCAGCAAAACACATTCTCAAGTTCAATCTCTATTACACATTTTCCAAATATCCACTTATTTGAGAAATGCTCTCTTCCGCCCTCACCGCAGGGAATGTAGAAAGAAGGCCAAGTTCATTTTAGGAAGAGAAATTCAGTATCAAGATATCATTAAATCTTGATGACAGTGAGGGAAAAAAATGTGCATCATATCTAGTCAGTCATTTCCCATTGACCTAAATCTGAACTCGCTCTATCCAGGACTCCGATGCTTCAAGTAATTCTGTGGGTTTTTGTGGGTGGTGGGAAGCAACGCACAAACATATCAAAACCCCTCATTAATGGTATTTTTAGAAACAAATGAGCTTCTGCCAGGCTAGCTTATCTTGCAATTGTGGTGAGGTTGGAAATAACATTTCAACCCTCATATCTGTTGGAAAATGAGAGCTTAGGAGAACAGAGATCCAATCCATCTGTGGTCATAACTGAGCGGCTCTTTCTGGGCTAGGATAGCTAGAGTAAAAATGATCTCGCCAATCACAGAATACTCTCATAGGAGAATTCTGTGAAAGCAGTAGATTAAATAATTATTGTTGGGTTATGAGTAATAATTGATTCAGGAAGCATATTATTAATTTAAGAGAAAAGTGAGAATGTGAATAGTCACAGGTTAGACGAGTTGGTCTACAGTAAATGTGTCATCTGGAAATGTTCCGCACAAATCAATGACACCTTCTTTTCCCTCCACTGAGAAAATCTACCGGGCCAAGTGTCGCACCAGGGCCAAGATTGTGCAGGATGCCTCCCACATAACTCTCTCCCATCCCACCAACAAAATGTACTCCCTGGTGGTTTTGGGGAGGAGATGCAGGACCATACATCAAAACCTCCTCCTCCAGACAAGACAAATTCATTGCCCGCTGACTAGACATCACCACGCAGTTGATCATCAATGACCATTATCATGTTATTTACATTTTGTATTTAGGAAAAATGTCATATTATGTTCTCATATGACTAATATGCCTCATGGGGACATCTTCAGTGACTCCATTACACCCCATCTATATCATCTGGATCTCTGATCCGACGTCTCCATCCGGGCAACTACACACAAACACAACATCCTCCATTTGATTCCACTTCAAACCGTACTCTCCAAACTGGGGAGAAAAACCCTCAAATGCTTACCAAACAAGACCATCTGGAGGCAGCCGTTGCATGATGAGAGCTGAAGGCCTAACAGGCATTGGGGGGTAGTTGGAGGGTGGAGAGAGAGAGAGAGAGAGAGAGAGGAGCAGCTATGACTACCAAACCATGCTGTGAGTCCCACTCTGCAGGCTGGGCAGTAATTACAGGGCACAGGCAAAGAAAGCCTGACTGAGAAAAAGAGAAGATAGTCAGACTCCTAGTCAGGGTTGCCGCCCTTGGGCCCTCAACGCTACCACATCGCCAACCAGCATATCCTGCAGAGGTGCAGATCACTGCATGGACAGACAAGGCAAGCAAGAAAGGCAGCGGCAACCATGGGCACAGCAAGCACCACCCAGAATCCACATCAGGCCAGGTAGGCCAACCCAGGCCCGTTTCCAGGCTTCCACCTGACATGGATAACACAGAGCCATTACTCACTCAACAGAGGCTGGGCAGGCTAGAATTATGCTCTTGGGACAGGATGTGATATGTTTATGTATGGTGCAGAGAACCCTCATCTTCACATCACCCCAGTGTCGACGTGGGATGTTTATCAAGTATTCAGTCCACTTTTCCTTTTGTTCCGCCTGTGTGTGTCTTTGAACTCACTCGTTCAGTGACGCACGCTCGCACTCAAACACACAACAAGAAGTAATTTTTTTCAATATCCTGCCTATTTATCTACAAGCTAGGAGATGAAAGGAAATGAATCCAAGATGAAAAAATGACTTCTGACCTGGGATCTGGTTTCATCATCAAGTAAAAACTCATGTATACAATAAAATATTCATTTTTCCTCCTCCAAAATGTTGACTGCAGCAACTGCGCTTGGATTTGACTTATTTTCTTTTCCAAAAATAAAGAAAAACAGAATCACCACTGTTTTTCTCTGTAACTGGGTTACTCTGATTATTAAATAACATGAGTCATTGCCTGAAGCGCTGTGTGGCTCCTTTGCTGTCATCAAGTCCAACCTCATATGAAACTGCATTGGCATGAAGCGCTTGGTCCCTCTCTGACCGCGGTTTTATCGAACCCTGTCGGGGCAGAGAACTGTGACCCGCTGTCCAGCTGTCTGAGCATTATAAATCATTTTCCCTGCCCAGGGAGGCTGCGTCCTTCATCGTGGCCCACAACCTTCACACATTCTCGCACAGCAAACCTTACGATCAGATGAGGGTAGAGAAATGAGGTGAGGGCAGTTCATCACATCCATCAGCTCATGGCAGGAAACAATAATCCATGAAACTAGCATGCGTGGGTTCAGCCCTCTCAGCTAAAATATCCCTTGAAACAACTTGATGTTTTCAACTGTGCTATGGAAAAAAGTGTGCTGCAACAGCATTGCACGGCATTGTGACTTCTCTGAAGATGCTGGCGGGATATTCACCTGGGATAACCTGCGGGAGAACAGCTTAAAAACTACTAAGCATTGAAAACATGCAGGAGAATTTAGGAGTGTTTGAGAACATACAACATAAATTCAGTCGCCAACGATCAAGCTAACAATCTGCTAATGCTTTAACCGCGTTTTGCTCTCATACTGCAGGTGTCTGGTCTGCAGGCTCGCAGCAAGTCACAGAAGATTGCGCCAATATTTCTCCTCTGACATTTATCTGGGCTCTCCCATTCCTTTCCGCAGGTCGCAACTGTAGATTATAGTGGCAGAGATATGAACTACATGACATATGAGTCCCATTTTCCAGTGCAGGTGTCAGAGCTGTGTATGTGTATGATGAGTGTGTCCAGAGGAGTGAGAAGGAAAGCTCCCCAGGGCGATCTGGCACCATTCAACAGGCCGCTCTTCAAGGCTGTCATATTTATCTAGGGAGGAGCTATGACTGACTGCAAGGTCAAAAGGCTGCTTTGCATGGGATTACTTTTTACAGCTTGAAGGCCAAACTTCTGAAAACATATGTGAATTCTGTTTTGGGGCGGATACTGCCTTTAACTATGACCTCCTAATAACCTTGGTTACTGTGCACGGCATGTGTAAAGTTTACTCAAATCAATGTGTAACCAGAGAGCTCACAGGTTCTCCTTTGATAAGAAGCTCACAATACACCCTGCCCCATACATTTATCATGTATAACCTGCAGCTGGCCTTTTTTTCTTAGACACTCCTTTCACTGTGACAAGAATACGAATAAACACAAAGAGAGCAACATAGTCCATCGCCGTGCCAGGACTACCAGCCGACCCGTTGAAAATCCTCAGGTGTCTTTTTTGCCAGCTCTAAACCCCCTAGCCGTTTTCTGCACACACACAAACACTGCCGTCTTGGATCTCAACTCGTAATCATTGGAGTCAAGTCAATGCTCTGGTTTCACAGCCAGAAGCCGAAATTAAGCCCTTTCTGTGATTTCAGAAGATAATTAATCCTGAGCTGTGATAAAATATCCATATTTAATTCCTCTGGAACTATTTAACATAAACCTTCAATGGAAGGTCCAGAATTTATTTTTATTTCTAAATGTGCATTGAACTAAAATGGTAACAAATCCAGTATGATAAAAAGATAATAAGGCTTTACATAGTACTGACATCCATTGAAGTTTGTAACCCTGAAGAAATACAGAGTAACTGAGGTGAGGAGACTCTCAAATGATCTGAATGATCCATTAACTGCTGTCAGGTTCAGAGAACTGTTTTGCTTAGCAAAATGATATCTCTCTCTCACTCACCCTGCCTCACTCTCTCTCTCTCTCTCCCTCTCTCTCTCTCTCCCCAATGCAGCCAAAGGGGACAATACTGACGTCTGCTAATTGCAAGTCTGAATCTGTGTTAAAAAGAGATAAAGCTGGATGATAGATGGCCTATAATGAAAAGCATGTTTGAGACGGAATACTTCAGAATGAGAAATCTGAAATAGTGTTGGCTGGGATGCTGCTGTTCAAACAGCTATTTGGAGAATTTTGCCATTTAGTCATGTCTGTTTGGTGAGTAGCCTTGGCCCGATTCCTGTG
>OOFE01051411.1:23916-37400 GCA_900323365.1 Monocentris japonica | reverse complement strand
TTTCTGCCCTACATTAAAACAGAGAGGCTTTGAGCTCTTCCACTAACGGATGTGCTCTCAGCCGACCACATAGCAGCCGCCTCACATGCAGCAGCAGCAGCAGTCAGCAGCGGTAGCCCTAACCTCTCCACAGTGCAGCCACTCCCTGACAGTTTTATGGACACAGAACACCATCCTTCTCTCACAGGAGCGCATGTATCACCTGACCTGAGAGCACAAAGTGCAAAGGGATAGCTACTCTACCACAAGAAAAGTATCAGACTAGCAGCAAACAGGCCTCGGGGAAGGTGCTAAGCAGGAAGCGTTCCATATAAAGTACAGTGTGCCGTGCTGTAAAGGAAACACACTCACACCGGTTTGTGTGGATGCTGTTGATGTTTGTTCACTGAGCCGTATCCTCTGGGTATGTTTTAATAGTCACACAACACCTGTCACATGGATTCAATGCAGATGCATGTCTGGTAACACAGCATGGTTGTATAAGTTTGTACAAGGGAGATTATGAACTGCACAGTATGCTGTCCTATGGGACTCTTACAGGGCAGGTGCATTAAATCCTATATGATATTAAATATCTATAAATGCTAGGTTATTATTAATCATATTGAGATGATTGTGCATGCATATGACCTACATCAAGACAAGGATGGTGAAGAAATCAGTAAAGCCTCACGAAATGACAGCCATTCAGGCTTCAAATGTCCAAAAGGCCAACTGTGACGACTGTTTCTTTGGATTATCCAGTAAAATAAGGTTAACAACTTGTGCTTTTGAGTAAATAAAGAATTAAATATTTTGTTCAAAATTTCAAGGCTACACACTTCAATGGGTCTTCAAGACTTAGAGTGAGGATACATATTTCTCTTCCAGATAGCAATTAGTATCCTCCAACAACGACAAGTGAAGCATCTTCACCTTGGAGAGGCTTTTCACTCTATCATACAACTATCTCACGAAGGTCATCTTATTTACCACCGACTTTCCTTTGCATCCTATCGGAAATCTATCGTGACATTTTAACATTTTAGAAATATACTATACAACGAAACTAAGTCTCTATAGCAATACCGTAGGAATATGATAGGAATCTTACACTGATACCATATAGGAAATAAAAAAAACACCAATACAATATACTATATAAAGTATAAAGTATAAACGCACCATTGAGTATCACAGACACACAACAAGTTTCTATGAATATTATAGGACTCTTTGTTAAGGTAGTGACAAAGACACAACAGTTGGGCTATACGCGTACTGTACTATATGGATAATGCATTTCTTTGAAAAAAATAAAATAAAAATAAAAAAATTAGCCATAACCACCGGGGCATTTAGATTACATATTAGCGACTCTGAGACTCTTGAAATATTGTCGCTGACTTCCTTTGGGCTGGTTGCTTTCTGTCTTTATGAAACCCCTCAGCGTGCATTGGTTAAATGTCAGTGTTGCTGGGTGTCGCTGAGAGTTAAGTCCCTGGTCTTAAGTGCCATCAGGATAAGTTACAGTTGTGCTGCTCTCTGCCAGTGTGAGTCAATGCTGTTCCAATGTAGCCCACCCAATTCCACTGGTCACACAAGTCCCATACTCTTTCACGGACCCCAGTTAGCTAAGAGCTTGTCCCAAGGACCCCCTTATCTCAGAAAATTTCATTATGTTTATTATGTTAGATATGATTTATTGCAGAATTCATACTGTGGGTGGAGAGATAACAGTGAAGAGAATGCAAGTCTAGTCTAATCTAATCTAAGCCTCTGATAGAAACAGCCATTATTGTATTATCTTCTCTCATTGTGACAACATTTAGTAAATGAGGTAATAAAAAAATCTATTTATTACTATTTGTGCTTGGGGACTTCCTGGAGACCCCGGCCCCCCACTTTGAGAAACACTTAAGTTAATGTCTCTCATGAGTCAAACTGCAGTCACCCTGCCAATCAAAGACTGCATCCTGGTATTCTTTGAGTTTGTGATTCAATCATTTATATTTCAGTACCACAGAAGGCAGCTGTATAGCGCGTATAATAGTGCGGGGCTAAATGTCATTCATTCATCCAAGTACCTGTCATCGTAGCAGAAATCGGCGCCCAGAGTGTTGACATAGAGGACCAGAGCCACGAAGCCGCACAGCAATTCTGCAATCATTTCTCACACACAAAAACAAAACAAAACAAAGAAAATAAAACGTAAGAAAGAAGAAAACTGCAGAGAGATCAGATCCAGATCCCTATTCCCTTTCAGTCCCTGTCTTTGTCAGGATGTCTTTGCGAAAACAAGTCCAGTTCCCCCCCATCATCCTCGCTGAAGTGTAGAAAGTGGATAATCCATAGGTCCCTTCCTTCTAACCCATGTTGGGCCGCGGGAGGAAAGCTTTTATCCGGCTGGAAATAGAGCAAAAAACGGCCAGCGTTTACTGAATTTATGACAGCATTTTGCACGCCTTTTCTAAGAGGAGGATCAACGGTCTGATGCTCAGCGGTCGCTGGTGGATAAACGTCGCGATTGAGACAAGCGTCAAGCTTGCCAGTAGAAAACATACAACTTCCGGTCGAAACTTCATAACAAAATCCTTATTAACGAACGCGTTACGCTTTATGAGTAATACCGAAGTACCCAAGTGAAAATAAACAATGGTAAGGTCCCATTCCATAAGTTTTGATGACCACTTGTGTATATGTTGTGTGTTTGAGACATAAAATAATCTAAAGCCTTATATTTGTGCGTCAATAGGCACTCTGTCATCAGCATTTAGTTTATTTTTTAGAGCTATAGTTTCACTCCATATTTGAATATAATGATGATACTGAGTATTTTGGTACAGTTTTCATTACTCTGTCCACCCCAAATTATATCTATTTCGTTTGGCTTTATTTTTGAAGGCGAAATCCTATTACGTCCGGTCTTATTCTGGCTATCGTTGGCTGCTTGACGCAGCTGTGATTAAAACGCATGTGGTTTAGATCTCTTAAGCGCATGCGCCCTGCCCCTCCTCCCGAGATGTGGATGCTGAGCTCAAGACCCACCACAACTCTCTTTGGTATAGTATACTATTATATAGTGGTCCTCAAACCAGACCATTCAGGTGGGTTCCAGCAGGTCCCCCAGCAAAATCAGGAACATTTAATTTAACGATCACTTCACTCCCTAGAGGTTAGCACAAGGAAAATGTATAGGGAAAACTATTCTGAGGTTTCACTCTTCCCACTGTCATCTACCACCTTGTTAAATACTAACACTAATTTCTACACTAAATCAAAACTGACTGCAAAAAGAACTTCACAGATGGGGTTCCTTGGGACAAAATCTTAGGTGTAATGTGGTGTAATGTATATCACTTTGGGCGTTCTTGATATGGAAACATTATGATATGAAAAGAACCCCTGGCCTATAAGTATTCTGGCATTGCTATAAAATCATCCACTGTATTGATTTTGGTGAATTGCATCTCTGTCTCTTTGTCTATAACCGGTCTGGCCACAAACTATCACAACTGCAGGGAACAGCAGGTGTAAATTCAACAGTGTGTTTGTTCTGACTTCTGTTCATTTAAAGCGAGAGTAAGGAAGCCAAATGCACAGTCACCTTTTAATAGATACTCCTCACTCTGCTGTCATTAGAAATCATAGATGATCTAGTTTTAATTATCCATTAAAAGTTGCAAGCACAGTGTGAGATGCAGGAGACACATCTGGCTATTGCTTTAAAAATAGGCTAGTCAGACCACTGTGATAAAAAGGTTCATCATCTAGTTAGTTAACTAGTCATCTAGTTATCCTAAACAATATCTTTTTTGTATATATGTTTGGGGAGAAAACAAGGAATATATGAAGGATTAAAATTAAATATAAAAATGAAAATACATTCCTTGTGGAAATAAAAGCCTACAACTGCTTGTTATTGTTTTACATTTGACCAAGCTAAAAAGTGAGTGTACAGTGGGCACACGCAGTGACCAGTAGAGGGCCCACATAGCATGATTTCAGTTATAGCACTGTGTTCAATCACAGGGAGACTAATAAAAGTCACAGTCATTCTTTCAAATATGTTTTCCACCACAACGCTTTTCTACTCAATACCAACCGAGTTACCAATACCAATAGTTTTGTTCCAAAAAACGAGATATCCACCTTTTTAAAAAAGTGATACCTACTCTAATGATTTGAATCGGTTATGATACTTTTTAAATGATAGCGGGCAACTTAAGTCCTTGGTTGACTTTCACATCTATATTTTACTGAATTGTCAACTCCAGATAGTTTATTTTTTCCCCCAAAATAGATATATAACATTTTGAAATCAAATTCTTCATGACTACTGGGTCCAGAGAATATTGCTGAACTACATTCAAAAGTGGATATGGTACAAGATATAAGGAAGTAAGAGACCAGCTGAGTAGAAAGGGGAGAAAAAAACAGAATAATTCTCAAAGTGCCCCATAGACAGAGCAAGTAGCATGGCCCTCTGCATATTGATTCAATGCTGTTTCAATAGCCGGACCCAAACGGTCGAGGAAGGCTTCAATGTGGCCTTTCACAGGACAGCAGCAGGACACGATGATGTAACACATTTCAGGAATTAATCAGACTGATCATAGCAACTGACTCGGAGCTGTTCTTATGTTTTTGCTTCCTGGCTGCAGTTCATTGACTAGTGGTTAAATATCCACAGAGGAGGAAAGCACATTTCCCCTTAGGGATGGGATGCTATCGAGGCGTTTGTGCTTTGTCAACCATCTCTGAATCTTCATGTGAACTCAGTGTGACCCAGAGGGACAGTTAAGAAAAATATGATTTCCGCTTGAAATGAGGGCGGTGAAAAAATATTCATTGGCAAATTACATGTTTCAGTACTTGCAAATTATATACTGTTGGAGTTCAATCATTTCAAGAAGTAAAATAGCATTTAGCAGTGAAAAAATACTCATCTTGGAACTTTTGCGCGAGGAAATCACTGGTGGTGTGTTATGATGATAAGCTCTCAGCTTCACACGTGTGAAGTATCCATCAAAGTGAAAACATATGTGAGTGTGTGTGTGTGAGAGGGAGAGAGAGAGAGAGAGAGGGAGAAGACTTGCCTGATCTATGTGACAGAGGAAGACCTCCCTGAATCTCATTAGATCCTCGATGTTAGGGGAATTACAGGGACACTGATCTGGGGCTGTTAGATAATTACATGTTCAGACCCACGTCTGAGGGCAAAATCACTTCTGTATGGAAAGAAAGACGTAGAAACGTGAGAGTGGTAAAACAGAGAGTGATGCTTAACGCAGGCTCCTTTAAATATGGCTTTGGACAAATACAAGAGGCTTAATCTTAATCTTTACATACAGTGGGATATCAAACAAGAGAACTTGGACAGAACTTCAGCCAGCACCTGATGAATGAGGCAACTTGGTATTATATTCTGCACGACCCTTGGAAAGACACAACGGTAGTGTAGATAAAAGATAAAAAGATACAAATGTGTATGCTGTAGCTGTTTCCTATTGTTTGTCATTATGTCGCCTACACACGATGCCTCCTGAGACCAGCTCCCTTCTGCTATTCAATCTGTGCTCCTAAAGAGACAGTCCAACAGCCATCAGGGAAAACGTTAGATCATTAGTTTTAGAACTCTGAACACTCATCTCACCAAAGCTTGCTCAGCAGTAAACCCTTGTCAGTAAATAGCTTTTCGCTTCAGATTTCATGGTGCGATAGGAGAGAGCATAATGTTGATGGATAGATCAAGCGGATCTGTTCATCGAGCAAGAATCAGTGGCATTTCCATTAATATAATTTGTAGTTCTCTTTCCCATGAGGGAGTTAGGCTGCACATGTGACGGGTCCATTAATTGTGATGGAATTGGAGGAGCTGGACGTTTCAGACTGGACCTTCGCCCCTGGACAGTGTATGGTGCACGGATACGGTATGAGAGAAGGGTCTTGGGAGTCTCAAGCTTTCTTGAGACAGGAAGATTATATTGGCCATGGTCCTCCCAAATACGTGTGCGTCTGCCTGTGCATGCATACACACACACACACACAGACACACACACACACACACTCAGACACCCTCTCTCCCCCATATCCAAGTGTGTGATGATGCATAGAGAAACACAATCCAATTTAAAAAGCAATTAAATACTGAGCAAAGAAGTGAGTAGAGAATCCACTGTCTTATCAAAGCATCCCACTGCAGCCCGCTATTATCAAGAACAAATCGGCAGGCAGCAGAGCGTTCTCCTACTGAGCTCCCTGTCTCCCTGAATCAACTTCTTCTTGCGATTAGGGAAGCTCATACCTTGCAAATTTTCAAACCCAAACTTAGGTCTGCATCATCACACTAACCATCTATCTGCTGTCTGTGTGAGTGTGTAAGTGGCTGAGTATGTCGAACTTGTGTGTGTTGATTGTGTTTAGTGCGGCACCTGTTGTACACCGGTGCTGGCCGCCTGCCCCTGGCTGACCAAGTCCCACCCTTCCCTATTTGCTTTTCCTTATCTCATTGTTGGTATCCATGTCACTACCCATTATATTATTTGTTCCGGCACCTATTGCGAGCTCAGCCGTCCTGGTGGGGGGGGATCGCTTTCTGAACTGCCCCACCCAAGGTTTCTTCCATTTCTTCTTCCTAATAAGATTTTCTTTGGAGATTTTCCTTCTTCTTCTTTTTCTCCTTTGTCTTCTTTGAGGGTCTAAGGCTGGTGGTGTCAGTTAGGTTAGGTGAGGCTAGGTTAGGTTAGATGGGTTAGTAGGCCTCTTTCTGTCTTAACATGCTACTTTGTGTTTTGTGTTCTGCTTCTGTGTCCTGTCTTCTAAATTTGTTTATCTCATGTTGTGTTTTATCGTTGACTAGCTAGAGCTAGGTAGCCTTAGAGACATGTTTTGTGATGAGGGGCTATATAAATAAACTTGACCTGACTTGACTATTTACAATGAACCTGACTGTGTCTGGCGTACATGGCCCAAGGTTCACTGGCTCCTTTTAAAGAGTGACACTACCCTTTTCCCTTCAAGTAACCACTCATCTCTCTTTTCATTCCATCAGAATACTCTGTTGAACTCTTGCTTTGAACCGCGATGCCCCCTGCGGAGGTAGGCACATTGCTGTCTCTTTCTCTTTCTTTCAAGTTTCAGCAGAGTAGGACTGTCTTGGTCTTAGGCAAGGAAGGGAATGCTAACCTTAACCCTCTCAAGCTGAGATTATTCCCCTGGTAGAACTGAAGGACGCTGGAGTGGCCAAGTCACAGATAAATAACTTAGATGTTTCCTTTCTTGCCCCCACACATCACTGGCCTCGACTATTGATAATGTAAAGTATCAAGTATCATTCATGTACATTCATGTTTCATGCCTATAAAGGCTGCAGCACCTGCACACATTTGCAGAAAGGGTTAACGTTCCAACATCCAGCGAAGACGGACTGTGATTATTTACAGCACAGGGAGAAAATGGAAGGGGAACAATGAAAACTGACTGCAAGAATGAGGAGCCAACCAATCATCTAAAAAATGAACAGTTTCTGTAGTGAATTTCAACACTCTTTATGAAATCCATCACATTAAATGTCCACTTTCATTTTTGTTATCATTAGCAATGGAAGGTTCAGTAGTTTTCAATTCCTTCTGATTAGCCAGCAAAGTCTTTACAGCATTAAAATGCCAACGCAGCAACAGCCTGTTATAAATAAAACAATAGATCCTAAAGTTAAGTTTAGCTGGGGCTCAGCATAGCCAAGACCTCCCATCTGTTTATGCTATACAGATATAAGCATTCTTGGAGGAATGTTGTGGCTTTTTCAGAATGCCATTTTTCCTCTCAACCAAACCCAAGGAAAGGGGATAACTGCAACTGATCAGGGGGTTATACTGTGGTGGTGGCACGCTTCCCGCAAACGTACGGATACCTCTGCCAGCCCCCCACGTGTCCTGCCAGCCGCACGCCTATGTCCTTTTCAGCACGGTCACAGGCACAGGAGCACTCCTACACATCTGCATAATCGAATTACCCAGAACAAGGTCTCTCCACGGATGAATCAACGTCTCCACTCCAGAGACAATCACTGAAACCTCTGTTATTCCTAACTTCTGCCTCCATATCCCACAATGGCGACTGACAGGTTCCAAACTGCAGTGTACACCAACGCTGTGTGGCTTCCTTTTGTGTCCTTCTGTAACCTCGCTCAAAAGCCACGACGGTGCCTCTTCTTGGACAAAAAACATTCTGCTGCCTCTCCGTGGCTCACTATGGCTCACCATCTCCTGTGTCAGCCCATAAGGCATAGAGCCATAAGACCATCTGCCTCAATTGGCTTTGTTTATGCTTGAGAATGTCCTTCAGTGATTGGATGCAGCCAAGCCTGGTGACCTTTCTTGGAAGTGGATTAGAGGACATGCTATTGGGCAATGACCCTCGACACAGGGACAGAATTCAAAACGGCTTCTCCAACATGCCTCTGCAGCCATCCTCGTCTCAGTTATCTGTTGTTTCTGGTCTATAAAAAAGAGAGATGAGAAAGAGAACTTGCAAAGAGACAGGTAAGAAAGGAATATTTTGAGTTGAACACAAAATGCAATTGAGTTGATGAGTAAAAAAAAGCCTCCTTGAGGAGCAGGAAGAACCTGTAACACGAGCACTTTAAATGATGATTTTAATGAGACCCAATGGGCCACTCAGGCTCAACTAGAGCGTATCTCATCTACACCCCATAGATATGTTCAATAACAGATTGTTTTTAGTCATTTTAATGAACACCCAGCAACCTCAGCAGGTTATGAATCCCAGTTCTGCGTTTTTGTGTGTGTGTGGTATACTCTATATACATACGTGCTGTGTGTGTTTCCCTATGAGAGAAAGAGAGTTTGCGTGTGTGTTTGTAAATGCTTGTGTCTGTGTGTGTGTACATTCACCAGTGTGTGTCTGTTTATATGGACATATGTTTATTCATCAATCCCAGCCGGCCCTGATGTGCAACATTTGGTACTAAGCTTGAACGGCTCTGATGAGTATCCCAGCCGATCTGGGCTAATGTGTTCAGCAGAGGATTCAAGAGGAGAACCGAGTGAAGTGATCTTTTAAATGTCAGTGTGGATTCCCCCGGCCTGCTCCTCCCGCTCTCACCCTTGCTTCTTCTGGGAAGTGGAGGCCAGAAGATACGAACTATGAATAAAGGTCCCGTGGATGTTGAGGGATGGTGTATGTTGTGATGTCATGACACCTGAGCCAGAGCGAGACGGTGTTATACGGGCACCTGCATTGCTACGCTTTAGCAGATGTTTTGAGTGAACACCTATTTCGGCAGATGAGCTCAACAAACACAGACATGAGAAAGCCTCTCTTTAGCGTCTTGTACATGAGTTGATATCAGTTCAGAACAGCCTTGCATGCTATGACATTGAATGGCATGGATTCCCGGAGGGCATCCCTGGCAAAAGAGGTTTTATTGACTGTATTATGCCAATTATCAGACAAATGAATTTTATCAAGATGTTCTTCTAAATGTCATGAGCATATAGAACCAGTTCAGACTCGTGGCTTCGCACATAAAAGCAGTATTAAATGTGTAGTGCAGAGAGTGGTCTCATGGCGTGCTGTATCAGTGATAACTTCTACGACGGAGCGCTCCTGAGCCGTAAACATGCCACTTGATTTATAGTGGAGACTGACTCGTCGCTGAATGCTAATGTGCCAAGCTAAGCCCTGCATACTAATCTTTTTTTCTCCCTCTCTTCTTTGCCAACATACTTCTTGCACTATTTCTCTTTCTCTCCTCCTCCCTCTTTCTCTCTTTTTCTCCTTTGTGCCCACTTGCTCTTGCTCTTGCTCTTGCTGTCACTCTCACTCGCTTTCTTGCTCTCTCTCGGGAGCGAAACACACAGTTGACAAATCGCTGGGCCGTACGCATGCTTTCTATGTAGTGGAATAGTTTTGGTGGTGAAGGCAACACGCAAGCTAGGGGAGGCAAATGGCTCCAACATTTTCCTTTGTTCTACATTGCTCCCTTCAACCCCTGGCTTTCTGTTCCCCTCTGCTCTAACGCTGTTCACAACCAGAGATCCACATGGCGCTTCAGTGTCTGAGGATATCAGGCTGGATTTAAGTGAAGGGGACACACAGTAATGTCTGTTCCCAGAGTTCTGGGACTAATAGAACTGATCATACACTATAATGTTTTATATATAGCATGAGTTAGGGGATTATGTATAACTTTACTGCAGAGAGACCAAATAATTTAGGACAGTGGGACTAATGTCATAGTGTGCAAGGAAGAAAGTGAGGCATGGAAGAGAGACAAACCTGGGGTACAACCACATGGGCCACATGCGCCAACATTTTCATACTAAATAGGTAAGAATTTGTCATGCATTATACATCTGATTCTAGGATCCCATGACCTACTACAATGGCATTAATATAAGGCAGCATGACACATGGAGCAAACAGACAGGTCAGTCGGTAGAGCATCAGCCTCTCAGTCTCAGGGTTGTGGGTTTGATCCCCATGTGATGTCAACTGTAACTTGTAAGTCGCTTTGGATAAAAGCATCTGCTAAATGACTGTAATCTAACTCACTGGAACATTGCCATGTGTTTGTTTACATAAGTGGGAGCGCACTCAGGACCCTGATCACATAAAGCAGACTACAATAGGATCTCTTTTTATTGTTTGGATATCATGAGACAAAGCATAATCCATTTCATAAGAAGTGACATTTTGGGGATATATAGCCATCACAGTGGCTGTTCAGAAGAGCTGGAGAGTGATGACAGATCTCAGTCAAAGTGGGGTGTTGGGTTGCTTCTACATTAACGGCAGAATGCAAGAAACAGAAAATGTATCCCTTGTCTACTGTATTGAGAGAAAGAAAAATAAGAGAAAGCCTGAAGGGTCGGTCTTGCTATACCGAGATGCAACATGACACATGAACATGGGCCTCTGCATCCATTTGGCTTGCCTTGCAGACCTTTGGGGCATTTTTTTTAAAGAAAATTCCTTCAATGATCAAATCACTTCTGACAAATCTGAATTCATGGTGCATGATCTAAAACAAGTTGAGGACAACACCACTTGAGATCGCAGTAGGGTTGCGTTTGCCAGGTCACGCAATGCAAGGCAAAGAGATGACTGAAACTAAACAAAGGCTGAGTGCTCAAAATACCACAATACCACAAGCAACCTCTACATATTTTCCTTGAAATGTAATGTAAGTGGATTTAAACATTTCACATACACAAGAAGGTCTATCGGGTTCAGGTTAGACTGACTCTGGATTTGAGGAGATGTGGCATGTTAGGAATCAGGGGCAGCAGGTTAGAGAGACAGACCCATCACCGAAGGGTTGCTGGTTCAATCCCCAGCACCTCCAGGAGGATGTCCTCCAGCTGTGAGCTGGTGATTGAAAAATGACTGGTGCCACAGCTACGGTGCCCACCAACACTGCCGAAGTGCCCTTGAGCAAGGTACTTAACCCCCACACCTGCTCCAGGCGTGCTGCCCAGTAGCTGATGCCTGCACTGTCCTCTGACCTGGAAAAGTGCGTGTGTGGGGTGATGTGTGTATATCTAGTCAGAGGTAGACAAAGAAACAAATTCACTGCATGCATACGTGATTCATCAACCATCTTCCTTTTAGAGTCTAAAAATAAATTATAGACCTAGTTCTACAAAATTGCATTTGCTTGCGTTATGTTGGAAAAAGAAGCGAATGTTGACGGTCATGCTATTGTAATAAAATCTAATAGTAGACCATTTTCTACCATCATCATTTTTGGTTTTCAATGAAAAACAATTGTGTGCAACAGAAATCGTTTTTGTGCTGATCGCCATTTCCCCCCTTATTGAAAACTGGCAAGCAATCCTTCTCAAATCTTTTTCAAATGCAATATTCTGCTTTGCGAATGCTTTTATATCGTAAATCAAAATGTACTGTAGACTAATTCCAGCATACTGATTAGATAAGTGCAGCAGACCATTACCATTAATCAAGATGTCATTAGTAACATAACATTGTTAAAGGGGGAGCGTATCTAAAATCAAGTGTACAGCCCATACACCGACTACAGCGTGGCCAAAGCCTGAGAGATAAGAAGAGGAGAAAAAGGTTCTAATCCCCCTATGAAATTACAGGAAATCCTCTGATACTGCAGCTCAACAGCCTCATATCACAAATAATGAGCGAAATAAGGGTGTCTTTTGTGTGTACCGGGCGTCTTGATAGTTCAAACTGTTTATATCACCGTCTAGGATTACATAGACTCTTGGCTCTGCAATTTCCACCATAGTCCCCTGTGATGTTGGATACTATATCGCCGAGGCTCTAATGGGCCCTTTAATCTGCACATCCCTTCAACACTGCAGCAGACACAGGTCAGGAGAGACATGGAGGATGTCGGGGAAAGTATTTTGACTGGTGATAAACAGTGGCTTGATAATATTTTGACATTTTTCCAAAACATTTCAATGTTGTTCCATCACTACAGTAGAAGGTTGTGTTGTGCAGGTCTGTTGTGTTTGTTTAACTTTATTTCTGTTCTGATCATAAGGAAATTATTCAAGGTAGAATTTCAACTTTTCTGTGCAAAGTTTTTCTAATCAAGCATCAAACACACACCCTACAAGTTTGCCGCAAAAGTCATAACCCATTCAAATGATTTGACAGCCCCTATTAGAAAACTCATTGTTCATTGCAACGAGTGCATTGCTCAGTGCATGACTATTTATTACTGCATCCTGGTGGTTAACCTTGCGCAAACTTGTGATGTGATGGCCAATAAAACACAAGGAAGCTCTTTCTGCTCTTATGTCCAGTTCCTCATAGAAACAGTGGGAACTGCACTGTACTTAAGAGGCAGGTTAGGTTACTTTATAGTGCTACTCATGACAGTTACAGTTATGAAAGTATTTGGAGCATCTCTGCTTGGAATATAAGTGCATGTCTCTGCTTCAATCATCAAGTATATATACTAGAAAATTCAAATATTATGGGGAAAGTGCAGTAATTCTTACCTGACACGGTAGACGGTAGAGTGTAGCGGCTTGAATTATGGGATGTAGCGCGATCTTTCAAGCAGCATCTTCAGGAGAGATGAAGATCAACACTCTCATGAAAGCTGTCTGGAAATGACACGCTGGTCTCTAACTGTGCACACACAGATCCACGGAAAATGACTCACCGTGTTGCATTGTTTCTCAACACATCCATTACAGGTGGAAACAACACATTCTGTGCCATTTCACTTTTGATAGTGAAATGGCACTCAAAATCAACATATTCTTGCTGTGTACCCTTTATTATGTTTGTCTGGACTACAGGGTTTTACAAGTCACCACATGTTCTGTAGTGCCGCTAACTAATAGAGGCAGTGATGACTTTGAATGGCAGTGAAGGTCACAGTGTTGATGAATGCCATCTAATCCAATTAAGCAGTGGCCATGAAGAAGACATGCCTGATTAAATTGTACAATTATCAGGCACCTTTATTGGTTCTCATTTCATATGGG